>JAOQMP010040441.1:0-11462 GCA_027563575.1 Erythroxylum pedicellare | reverse complement strand
AAGCTCCAAGGCTTCACACCAAGTCTTCACTGACATAATATGCATGCTTAAGTAGGGTCAGGCAGAACCGTTGTTGCGTCTTGCCATTGTTGATCAAGAGTCTGAACAAGAAAAATTTTAAGGGCTTTAATTTATTCTGTTTTCTGTAACTTCTTCTTAGGAGTAAGTTCTGACCCTGATAAAGAATGCAGTTGATGAAGTTTGCTGTGGGGTATCTCACGTTCTACCATTGTTTCAAGCATTTACCTTGATGTGTTTCATTATATTTGTGATGACAGGTTATAGCTATTGGTGGGAACTTTCCTGGTACTCTTATTAACGCCACTACTAATTACAATGTTGTTGTTAATGTGCACAATGGACTGGATGAAAATTTTCTGATGACTTGGTAGGTTTTAAGATGTCCCCTTTATTTGCTTTAAGTCTTAGTTCAGTTATAAAATGTTTCTCAAGAAAAACATCAATGGTTGGCTTCGACTTTTTCAGGCCTGGGATCCAAATGAGACGTAATTCGTGGCAAGATGGTGTTCTGGGAACAACTTGTCCCATTCCTCCGAAACAGAACTTCACTTACAATTTTCAAGTGAAAGACCAGATTGGGAGCTTTTTTTATGGTCCATCGCTTAATCTGCAAAGGGCGTCTGGTGGCTTTGGTCCTTTCATTCTTAATAATCGAGAAATTATTCCGATCCCTTTTGCACAACCAGATGGTGATTTTATCATTATGATTGGTGATTGGTATACTCGAAATCATACGGTTGGTGTTTGTGCTCAAAAAGCTTTACATGTGTGTTGAAGTGTTTATAAGATTTTAGCTTAATGGTTTCATGACTCAATTTTGGTGGTGATTAAATTTTAAGGCTTTGAGAACTGACCTTGAATCTGGGAAAGAGCTTGGAATGCCAGATGGAGTTTTAATTAATGGGAAGGGGCCGTATAGGTACAACACAACTTTCGTGCCTGATGGTATTGACTATGAGACCATCAATGTTGATCCAGGTAATGTTCTAGTTGTACCATTGGGTTTTGTGTGGTGGTTTGATAAAGTAGATAATAAATTCTATTTCCGGACGTAATATTTCTTTCGTTGAAATGTCACTAGCACACTGCATTGTTTTTCTTTCTTTTCTTTTACGTGGCAATGATGACATCCTTTTGTTTGGGGGTATATGGGAAGCCTTGAGACCTCCATTCTAGATTTAGGGAAAGATATACGCTCTTCTGCTACAGAGCCTTTACAATGACCTCCGTTTTGGGCAAGCAACCGACCAAATTCCAATTGCTTTGTTTTGCAGGCAAAACTTATCGTCTTCGAGTGCACAATGTTGGTACATCAACAAGTTTAAACTTCAGAATTCAGGGTCACAATCTGCTTCTTGTGGAAACAGATGGACGTTACACTGTACAGCAAAACTATACCAGCTTTGATATCCATGTTGGCCAATCATATTCGTTCTTGGTTACCATGGATCAGAATGCAACTAGTGATTACTACATTGTAGCAAGTGCTCGCTTTGTGAACGAATCAATTTGGCAAAGAGTTACAGGTGTTGCCATCTTGCACTATTCCAATTCAAAAGGACCAGCAGCTGGTCCTTTGCCTGATGCACCAGCAGATATCTATAACCAGTGGGCAGCAATGAATCAGCCAAAATCCATCAGGTGAAATTTCTTTTTGAAGTGCATTAAATGTTATTTTATCAATCTTGTTTTCATGGCTTTCACCAGTATATATTTATCTTTACTATATATTAATCTTGATTCTGTTGTAGATTCATATTATGTTTCTCATACAAAACGAAAATTTGTTATTTCAATTTAGAAAGAGAGGTCAGAAGCATCAAAAAGGAATGAAATCCTCATCTTCAAGGCTCTATTTTTCTTTTTGGTTATAGAGCTTTGCTTTCCTACAAGATTTGAAAACACGATTTTCTAAGTTTGCTTCTCTTATGAACCTTAACTAGGGCATAACTTTGATCAGCTTAGGGTTACTCTCCCTCCTTCCTCCAGAGAAAATAAATAGCCCTATTGATAATGCAAGTTTTGCTCTATTGTTTTTAACGTTAATGCAAGGATAAGGCTAGAGAAATGATAACATTTTGTGAGTTCTCGGGACAAGCAGGGCTCTTTCTTTTTGCATATAACGATGGGTTACCTGCATTATCTTTTAACTTGCTATGTCTTGAGTCAAGTTGCAATAAGGTTAGCTCTAAAAACTAAATCTCTTTGGCCCTTTACATGAACTAGGCAAAATACTACTGCAAGTGGAGCACGACCAAACCCACAGGGGTCTTTTCACTATGGTTCAATCAATGTGACCGATACGTATGTGATAAGGAGCTTGCCACCAGTTACAATTAATGGGAAGCAACGTGCAACACTGAATGGAATATCATTTGTGAATCCTGATACACCAATCAGGCTTGCAGACATTCATAAAGTGAAGGGAGATTACAAGCTTGATTTTCCAAATCAGCCACTTAATAGATCTCCTCGGTTGGACACATCTTTAATAAATGCTACATATAAAGGTTTCATAGAAGTTATATTGCAGAACAATGATACCAGAATGCAGAGTTTTCACATGGATGGCTACTCATTCTTTGTCGCTGGGTAAGCAAGCTTTGGTTTCTTATTGCTTATTGATTCTGATAGAAATGTAATGTACTAAATTTTGGTATAAATTTCTGAAATAGAGAGTATTTGACATGAATGCAGTATGGACTGGGGGATTTGGACAGAAGACAAGAGAGGTCAATATAACAAGTGGGATGCTATTTCTCGCAACACTATAGAGGTATCTGTTGGCATACTCTGAAGTGTACCTTTTACTGTTTTTTTTGTTACTTTCCTTTGTCTAACTGATGGATAGAACCTGTGAGGTGTCAGTTGGTTGTCATGCTTCTGAAGTGTATATGACAGTGCCAGAAGTTACTCTTTAGCTTTTGAATTATGCGCTGTTCGAAATGTCTGATTAGTTCTTCCATGTTAACTCTTTCTTTTTGGTTTTATAAAACTAGGTTTACCCTGGGGCATGGACAGCAGTCTATGTTTCGCTTGACAATGCCGGTATTTGGAATCTTAGGATCGAAAACTTAGACAGATGGTATCTTGGTCAAGAAACTTACATGAATATTGTCAATCCTGAGGAGAATGGCAACACTGAGATGGGTCCTCCTGATAATGTCAGATATTGTGGTGCTCTTGCATCCATGCAGAAGTATATATCGAATACTCTCTATTTTTCTTTTTGCATGTATATACTTCTTATAATTGAAGCTAATACATTCTTTTATCTTCAGGGATAAGAGCACCAATGCGGCAGTATCCGATCTGGGTGGCCAGACCAAGCTATTTTTGACCCTTCTGATGACACTTCTTACTGCAATTTTCATTTCCTACTAAACTTTTGCGCTGGTCAGATAAGACAGTTGTTTTCGGTGGTTATCCTTGTATTGTCTCTGTCGTAAACTGCATATAACAATTGGATTTGTTTGCATTACATACTTGGTTTAGCTGTGAAACTTTTGTCATGTTAGTAGAATTAGGTGTCCATGAACACCCCACAAACTTGTATTTAGTTCATAGGGGATCCATCATTCTTTATTCTTCTTTGAACTGAATTGATGATTATCACATTATCATTCTAACATGTGAGAACATAGAGTTTCTTCAATGTTATTTACTCTGCAGGTTTCACAGTTCATTTTCTAACTGTGAATATGAAACAGAAATTCTTCCCATTTGACGATTTGATCCACTTATTCATTAGTTAACCGTTTAAAGCTTACACTTACCAGTGTCTGATCACGATTATATCAAATGGGTTGGGCCTGGACTTAATGTGCTTAGCACCAACTGGATTAAAATGAAGCAATATTCATAGAGATCACTATAGAAAATGTCCAAGGCAATCATCCATAAGCCAAACCTGTAATAGACCAAAAGGAGAAGACAAGTACAAAAACAGAAACGCTAGTTCCGGTGGCCAGAACTATATTAATCCGGAGTAGCTTAAAATAGGAGGTTGTGGTCTTGGGGATTTGTGGATTGAAACATGATACAATAATAGCAGTCACATGGAATTGTCTGAGGTAGGGAAGTACTTATGATGTTTTCTTGCAACACAAACAACAATTTTTAATGAAGATCTAATTATTCACTCGCACTTCCCCATGCCCTTGTTCGTTTCATGCGTATGGATAACCGTTGACTTTGCAGGGCATGCACAGAAGCTCTATGATGAACTTGGTCCGAGAACGGATTTGTCCATGTCAAGATTTTGACCCCCTTCAAGTTTATAGCTTCCATTCCGTCCTAGGATTCCTTCTGTTAATGACTGCTCTAGTTTAGTGGTCGTGTCTTGTCTCACTGTCTGTGCATTAATGAGTATGTCATGTCCCTCAGAAACTTCCATTTTTGCTTTAAAATGAGCATTCCAGCTTGACTTCACCTCGAACAAATGGAAACTTCCATTGAGGTTTGTGGAGAGACCACTAGAAATCACAGCATTCTCTTCTTCCTCAGCCCACAACTCAGTAGTCAATAGGAACCTAAGGATCCTTTATGAGTTCTATATATCCACTTAGTGTTAGCTCTCTTCCATATTCTGTGAAACTTCAATTTTCATGGAGTCTCTTCGCTCCTGCAGTTAGGCATATATCTGTAAGTGGTAGATATAAGCTTCTTAATTTCTATCTGGTACATGAAAGAAAGAAATTTTAACTAAAACTTCTCTCTGATAATTTCTTTTTCATCTTCTTTGTAATGGAAAATAATTACCAAGACAATTTTATACAGCTAAAGTGTATATCTTATAGTGAGAATTCTTTAACAAGTTCGTAGGAATGTTTTGATGATTCCCATGAGAACGCTTTTAAGGTCTGCGTTATGTTTAGCAGAATTCAGTTTTTTCATTCCTTTCTGATAGCGATGAGAAAAGTGACCGTTCATGATCTCAATCACTCTTCATTGTCAAGTAAAAAGAGCCTACACATGACTTTGGGGACCGACTTTTGTTCTTTGCATGGCTCATAACAAAGAACCGATTCTTCAAGATTACATGCTTGGTTGCCAAGGAAATCTTCCTTCAGCAGGTAAAACTCAAATCCTACAAGTATAATTACCGATCACTCATCTCATATCAGAAACTAAATTATTGCTTTCTTGAGTCATAGAATCTAAAAATTGTTTCCATATCGAACACTATCATTACCTATATCTTGTAGTGGTACTGGTTTGGACAAATTATCGGAATCTTTGGAGTGCCTTCTAAGCTTCAAAAGGCAAACATTAAAATGTGT
Source organism: Erythroxylum pedicellare (assembly GCA_027563575.1). Lineage (NCBI taxonomy): Eukaryota > Viridiplantae > Streptophyta > Magnoliopsida > Malpighiales > Erythroxylaceae > Erythroxylum > Erythroxylum pedicellare. The sequence continues at coordinate 6,159 of JAOQMP010040441.1, read as the reverse complement.
AGATGTGGAATTGCCAATCTTGGCAGCAAAGTATTCTGAGTTACCAATGATCAAAATTTACATCCAGACATCGCTTTATTGCGAAATTTTAGACTGAATGTGATGATGATATATATATAAAAATATAGTCTTATTATATAAAATATTTTTATAAAATAAAATTTCTTTCTTAATAATAATAATTATCCATAACAAAATGATAGTCATATAGTATATCTCATATAATCCAATTCATTCGAATAATATAGAGAATGAAATTGTTCCTTTAAAAAAACGTTACGTGTAATTGAAATCCCTCCCCGATCTTCAGAAAGCGAAAGTCTTGTATGTGAGTTATTTTGTTGTTATTGTTTTTAAATTATTACTTTAAGATGTTTAAACTAAGAAATGAACAAATGAAAGAAGTAGCAAAAGGTTATGTTCTAAATAACAAGAAATATGAAGTAAAAGGTTTGCTGATACATAAAAGGACTTGACTCTAACTAATTATAATGCTTCATTAAGTTGAAAATACATGCATATTTGCAACCGACGCCTGGTCGATTCCATAAACAACACAAGTGGCTGCTAGACCACAATAAGCTACATCAAATTGCTTTTAAACATAAAAACAAAAGTTGCAACTCCAACTCCAACTCCAAGAGCAATTCTCAGCTCTAGAGTACTTCCACCTAATTAAGATCATGATCCCTCACTAACTAGATTGGAGGTATTAACTTAATTTCTAGGACAACAACAGTTAAAGGGTTATAACTTCTCTTAGTTTTATTATGTACAGGAACTTAAAATCATAAATTCCCTTTTCTTTCCAGAGTTGAACATCCTATATATGATTAGTATATACCCTTTGTATCGGTTTTGTACCAGACTTCACTTCCATAGATCAATCTGACAACTTGAGGTTGATGTCGAGGCATTCTCTGGCACATCTTCTTGCTTGTTTAAGTGTTTAACAAGTATATTCGTTCGATCCAATGAGTTAAAGATGTTGTTTGAAGTATTTGAGTAGTTTTCCTTAGACACATCCTCTTGGCTTAGTTGAGAAGCAACGAACTTGTCTAGTACCCTCCAATCTGTGACTTGATCAACTGCTTGCTCATGATTATTGGGGCCATAGACAGAAGGCAAACTAATTTGTTCATGTGTTTGTTGCATATGTTCTTCTTGTGTGAGCGTGGAGGTCTGTAAAGTGCTTGTCTGGTTTATGTCAAGCCCGTAAGGAACAAGAGGGTTACAGTTCAGATTGGCAGCAGAATTCAGCATTTTAGGGCTTTGCAAGAGTGGAAGTTGCAGGAAGTGATCTGGAGGAACTTGGTATTGCAAGTCTAGCTCTTTCTTGCAAGAAAATGGAAGGTTATAGGGCAACTCAGGGTTGTGGGTTGTTTGCTTTGGTGAGTCCATTTCATGCACGAAAGGGACGTGATCTTCATACCAACAAGCTGATTCATGCTCGCTCACTTTGCGCATGGTTGTTATTCTCTTCTTGAACACCCTACAGACAACCCAACCTTCTTCCTGCTTCAGTTTCATAAACAACATGTCAGTCTAGTTTATCTGTAATTCCATGTTTTGCAGTATCAATTCTGAAGAATTTTGGACTCAGAGATCTAGTAGATAGAACAAGTTAACGAATGGTTTTTCTCAGCTCATGAACAATTCTAGGGTTTCAACAAAGAGTTTCTTAATTTTCACATACACAAATTAACATTATTCCATGAATTCAAAAGATTTATAGAAGGCCAATATATCTAATGTAAATTAAAATTTGTTCCTAATTTCTATGTAATACTTCATTCATTTAACACATATAAATGATAAAAGAAATTATAACCAATAGATATAAGCAACAAAAATTATAAATTCTTTTTATAAAATTAAATTTTATGATGATGGTAAAGGCCATGTAATTAGAAAAAATATATAATATTGGGTTAAATAATTTGTTGTTTTCTTGTTTTTAACACATTTGCTTCCATTCAATCTACATAGCCAAAAAAAAACAGGAAGAGAGAAAGGTCAAGATGTTCTCCTGAACTTGCTTCTTATAATTATGAGTATACTGATAATATAAGAACATAAATTATAAAGACCTAGTGTCTGTCAGAAATTCGTAAGCATTGGAAGTGTGGATTACTTCAGGAATATGGATAATAGATATGAGGACTTGCCTGTGGAGTCCCATTTTCATCTGTTTCAAGGCGGTACTCGTGCATGATCCAGTCTGATTTCTGTCCATTCGGGGCACGACCTTTATAGAAAACTAATGTCTTCCTCATTCCAATCAAGTCATGCTTGGAATAAATGGATTTGTCTCTTCCTGTTGCCTTCCAGAATCCAGCTGCTGTGGCTCTATTTGTACGAGTTCCTGTTGGATACTTCTTATCTTTATGGCTAAAGAAGTACCACTCGTTTTGCTCTTCTGTTCCTATTCGACATATCTCTGCTCAGAAGTATTAAGTAAACAGGAATTACTACAGGATTGCCAAGTTTCGATAATATATTCAACTTAATCACCCTGTAATATATTACCTTGGAGATCCCATGGCTCAATTTTGTAGAGGTCGACGTCTTTAATGACATCCAGATCAATCCTTCTTGAGTTTATTTTCTTCCTAAGGTAGTAATCCACAAGTTCTTCATCTGTGGGATGAAATCGAAAACCAGGAGGGACATGCGTAAAAGTATTCATATTCTTTGGCTTAGGTCTTGGTCCTGCAATGAAGTAGAAGAAAAGGCAATGTTTCTCCAGTTAACAGATATGAACAGCCTTGTAATTTGGGGTTCCATCATATATTTCTTGTTTGAGTTTGACCCATAATTTCTGACAAAAAATAGGGAAAGCACAAGCTTCGATATTTAAGAACGAAATGAAGAGAGAGACGTTTAGTCTTTCTCTGTAGATTTGGAAGGCAAAGGATATAAACGTATAAGTTCATTGTAGCATTCTAAAGACGGTACGTTGCCTGAGTAGTGCAACTTCTTTATTATGTACAGTATGAAAATGCAAAGTCCATTTTCAGATTCTTATTTGTTTCTTCATTCCCTATTTACAAGGAGTTGATGCATAATCAGCTACAATGGCTATATAAGAAAAGATTCAATTGAATATTAAAAGTTACAGCTTGGAATTAAGAACTGGATGATGATGAATGACCTAATCAACGCAATACTCCTTTCCTTCTTTGTGACCTTTGTGTCAGGTGTTTCTCTATGTTCTTACATGAAATTAAAGGGGTGATGATACCATTTGAGGTCAAAAAATCAACATGGGTATTGAATATTATCAAGATATAGTAAAATATACTCATCAACTATTCAACTGATTGAATGGATTAGATGAATTTGCTTTTCATCTCATCACAAATACTCAAGGTAAAGAAGAATGATTAGTTCTGATACAAAGTTGACTTTAGAAAGGAAGGTTAAGATGGAATCTCTCACAGTAGTGGATGATCTTCAAGGCTTCAGAAACTTTCCCATTTCAATTTAGGAACAGTCACCGCTATGATTTTTCTTGGGGACATCTCACATGCAGCCGACATGAATCACTACCACTTTTTTATAATGGAACGTCCAGCGAATGAATTAGGTCATAATCAAGCTTTTATGTGTCACAAAGAGGAAGATAGGAGATGAAATGCAAGTTGGCTGGCGCTCGTATTAATACATAGTATCATATGAACTGTAGCATAAGAAACTAAAAGAACTCTTTTGACCATTCATATAGATCAGAGGAAACAAAGTTCATCCGATTTCTTTCTCCAGCAAGCATCATTCGATTTTTATGTATGTGTTGACATAAACTAGAAAACATGATAACACATTCGAATAGAGAGAGAGTGTGTGTGAAAGAGAAATGAACCTTGTGATTAAACCTCAGATCTGGGTTGACCGAATGTTCTGTCAGCAAAAAGAAACCAAACCCCAAAACTTCACTCCAACTGCGGAGGAAGTCTTGAATCGTTTAGAGAACAAGAGAGCAAACCAGACAGGAAAAGCCTGTTACTATGTTTTATCTCCTCGGGAGTTGAAGTTGAAACAACCTTTTTGGTAACCCAACAAGCTGTGTCAACTTGTCGGATCAGATCCCAAGGAACACAAAAAGAGGTAGAGACAAGCTGAGAGAGGAATGGAAGTATGGAAAACAACTAGGGTTAAATAGGAATTGCCAAAAAGGAAAAGGAAGAAGAAGGTAGAAAAACCCTAATGACCAAATATTGTTATCAACATCAAAATTACTTTCAACATCAAAAAGCTCTCGCTTTCTAATATCTCACTGTCGATTCAAGCTGAATTGGTGGACAAGACTTGGGGGATAAAAATGGTGGCGCAAGTATAGCTCTCTCTCTCTCTCTCGCTCTCTCTCTCGGAGGGATATAGAAGCTAACTCATTTAAGGTCCTCTCTTCTCTAATACTGCCACCTTGCTCTCTCTCTCTCTCTCTCTACCCACAACTGATAGAGACTGAAACGAGAAAAGATAACGTTTTTGCTTCCTGGGATCCTGTTTTGGCAGAGAACAAGAGATAGAGATAGGGAGAAGCAGTCAGAAGAACTAACGGCACAGACCAATCAACGAAGCTTATAAAAGCTTGCGAATGACCCCAAAAAGAGAGAATAAAAACATGGTGGTGACATAATAGAACAGCGACCAGCCCTAAGGTTGCACTGAAAGAGAAAAGAAGAAAAAGAGAAATAACACTATAAACCTTTCTAGCTCTCTATATCTCTGTCTCTCTCTAATTCTGTATCTCTGAACATGGCATGGTGGACCCTGTCTAGCCAAAACTCCATTCCTAGACCCTACCATTTCTTTGAAGTCTTAACCGCAATAAATTCAGAATGATGATGTTGGATCTACCCCCATGGTCTCTATAAGATTGTGGTCCGTCACCAGTAGGTGGTGGCCATATAGAATTGGCTTCTTTCTAACCTATCTACTAAACAGATTGGTAAGTCCTATCATTACCTTCATAATTTTATAGCTTGATCAAGATGTGTGTTTTACTTGATTGTGTGATTCAGGAACAAAAGTTTTTCCATAGTTGAACCATCCAAGTCTGATGTCATTTAATATCTTACAGAAAAATATATATATTACTACTGAGTTAATGCAACCTCTATCAATGAGTCAGGAGATTGTTGATTATTTCCTTTCATCGACTTCGTCGAATGAACAACGACATTACATATGACTCACATGCCACACCTTCCATGTTAACTCGAACATGCAGTCAATGAATCATAATACAAATTGAATGGTTTCAGAAACTTCAACCTGGTCTATAGTTACTGATATGATTTTCTTTTTTCAGGAGAAGTTCAGTGATCGGAGCCGTATAGTATCCCCACATAACCACCACAAGAACACTCACCAGCTCTGCACTCATGAACCTACGCATTCCCTATAACAAATATTATGCAACGTGCCCCGTCCTTGCTCGTGAACGATACGTTTCCAAGCACAACCATTATGACACACACACACACATACCCATGGTTTTTACATGTCATGGGTCTGTCAGCTTGGAAGCTCAAGCCCCGTTACAACAACTAAAGAGCTTCCATTTCCACCCTCCGTTCCGCATCGACTCTAGACATTCTTCCAAAAGTGATGACTTGCCTGTAGTTTATCTGTTATTTTCAAATCATAAGCTCAGGTCACCCAGAATGTCCTGACCCCAAGCAAAAAGCGACAATCCTCCAAATCTATGTAGACCGAAGCCGGCTAAGAGGAATGCAAGTTCAAGCTGAGCGGAGCTCAACGACAATGTGTGGAACGTGGGACCCACCTGAAGGACTGAGAAAACTGAATGATGGCCTCTCTCTGGCGTCTCTGTACGTGGCGGCTTGCGGTCCGGCGTGGGCTAGCCACTATCATTAAGCTCGCAAGTTGGGGGGTGGTGTGGTGTTCCTAAGCTGGGTTGATCCTAATGGGTCCCACTCTCTGGTGGTCCCGACTGGTCCTACCACACTGCCTAATGCGGGACCAGGACTAGGGTCCTTAGAGAGCTACCGACATTTAATCTAAACACAACAATTTGGTTTTTGTTATTAGTTATATTTTTAAATAAAAATAAAAATCCTAGTTGTTAATTTTCATATATTTTTATACTGATAATAATTAAATATTAAATAAATTTAAAGATTAATTATTTTT
>JAOQMP010040425.1:0-11462 GCA_027563575.1 Erythroxylum pedicellare | reverse complement strand
GTCGGTAATACTCTTCATCTTGTTTATGTTTTTATTATCCTTATACCATATCATGTATGGATTGGCATGATGATTTGAATTTGTTGCTTCCGCTGGAAAAATCATTTCTTAAAAGTTTTGAATTCTACCGTTTTTCCAAATATAACATGCTTTCTTTTTCCAATCCAACAGATTATCCTTACCACCCACTACATCAAAATATGCCTGGCTTTCATTAACAGCTTGATCTTCGTGAGACTGTGACTAAATTTTTTATTATATTTGGTCCTATTAGGAGGCAATGCTTATATTATAATTAGTAATACAATTATTAAGAATGAATATTAAAGCATGAATTTCACATACATTCAGTTCTCTGCATCGGCTGTTGATAAATGTTACACCGTCATGCTTCTTAGTGTGAGTGTGCAAAAACAACTGACGGGGTGTAGGCCTTATTCCCACAGACTTTTCCTGCATAACAATAAATTGTTCATAGTTAAACTAGAATTTATAAAAATTTCGACGGAATCTCCTATATTTTTATGATATTGCCCCCTGTTGAGTAAAGAAAATAATGAAATCATAGCCATATATGGAACCAGACATTTATACCATCATCATTATCCATAATACACATATTTTCATCACAACATTGACACATCAATTTAAATTGAAATACAATAAAGTAAAAAAAAAAGAATATAAGTGTAATAGTTAGATACTTACAAGTCTATCTGCATGCTTGTAGTGGGTAATTGATCCTCCCGTCTGAACGGGAAGACTGTCTGCCCCTGGGGAAAAAATTTAAAGATCCTAAATAAGCTTTTAAGAATTAACAATGAAAAAACTAGTTAGATATCTAGGTTTTAGACAAAATTGAAAGTCCTTTAGAGGTACTTGAGACTTTAGACCAAAACAATTAAGTTCTTAGCGAAATTTTAGGAATTAAAAACTACAAACCTAAAGAGGAAAATTTTTGAACATAATATAAAGGTTTCTAGGAATTAGCTATTACAAAGCTAAATAAATATCAAAGGTTTTAGGTAAAAATTAAAGGTCTTAATTAGGTCTATGAATTAACAACTACAAACCTAAACTAGTATTTAGGGCTTTAAACAAAAATTGAATGTCTTAGACATGTTTCTAAAAAGTAATAATTGCAAGTCTAAAGATGGATTTAGTTATCAAACATAAATTGAAGGTACTAAAGAGGTATGACTAAGTTAACAATTAAAACCATCGTTTCGTTATTATTAAAAACCTTTAGCAATAACGATACGACATCATTTGGTTTATGTCGTTTCATTATTATTAAAACCTTTAGCAATAATGAAACGACGTCGTTTGGTTTTCGTTATTATTAAAAACCTTGAGCAATAAAGAAATGACGTCGTTTGATTTAAACTAAGTGACGTCATTTCGTTATTATTAAAACCTTGAGCAATAAAGAAACAACGTCGTTTGATTTAACCAAACGACATCATTTCGTTATTGGTGAAGGTTTTTAATAATAACAAAATGACTTCATTTGGTTTAAACCAAACGATGCCGTTTGTTATTATTAAAAGCCTTCACCAATAACGAAATGATGTCGTTTGTTTTAAACCCAATCGACATCATTTTGTTATTATTAAAACCTTTAGTAATAACGAAACGATATCGTTTGGTTTAAACCAAATGAGATCGTTTCATTATTATTAAAATCCTTCAATAATAATGAAATGATGTCATTGTGTTAAACCAAACGACGTCATTTCGTTATTATTAAAAAGTTAAATAGAACCAGATGATGGAAGATGATGTATTGATAGCCACTTTACTGATGGATTAACGACAAAATTTTCATCGGTAAACTGTCAACATTTCCCTTTATTTACTGACGGTTGCTAATTACCATCGCTAAAAACTATCGTGACCTTATCTTCTTCCAACTTGAATATTACTACCATCGGTAGCTGGAAATTTTCCACATAATTTTTTCGATGGTTTGTGCTTTCCATCGGTAATTGGAAACTATTTCTTTACCCTTACTAATATTCTGTCAGTAATTTGATGATTTCTTATAGTAATTACTGATGTGAACTTGTACCGTTCTTAAATTTTGTTTCCAATTTTGCTGCCACAGTTTCCCTCCATTTTTAGTGACGGATATTACAACCGTCACTAAACGAATTTTTTTCTAATGACTTTAACAATGAAAAAACCATTTCCATTGCTAATTTACAATGGTTTATGTTGTGTTGGTAATTTTCTGTCACTAATTCCTACTTTTCTTGTAGTGATTCAAGATCAATCAAAGTATGCATTTTAGAATCAAAGAGAGAAATAGTACCATAAACAACCTCAGGTGAATCTTAATTACTATGCGTAAGCTCAAGCTAGAGTAGAAGGTATAGCAGGTCAATCAATAGTTTTCAAATTAGTACTCAGATCAGGACTGATTTGACTAGATCCTCCACAACCTCTACTACGTCCTCTATTCCTAGCAAATGCATGAGAAACCTCTCCACTAGCTTATAACATCTTAGGCTATCATATAGGACAATTGCTATCAAATGCTTAGTGCTACCACATCAAAAACATGCACCCATAGCTCTCCTACAAGAACCCCAATGGTGTATGGAGCAATTAGGGCACTCTTGAATACTAGAACCTTGGCCCACAAAGGAACCCCTACTAGAAGCAATCGATGAGGAAAAGTTTTGTTGCATTCCACAAGCTACAGATCGTTGAGTAAATTCTGGTACAGAGGAAACACCTTCACGACTCCGCTTGCCCGAGGATGGACCTCCTCTAGCAAAGCCCCTTTCTTGAGGCATTTATCTCTTCACCATCTCTTGCTTCTCTTTCTTAATAGTAGCTTGTGCCAGCTATTGATAGGTCACTTGTTGCAAAAAAGTAAATGTCGTCAAACGCTATTTGATCGAGTCATTCAAATCATCCTCAAACTGATGAAACTGGAACTTAGAAATAGACATATTTCTCTACTTTAGGTTCAAAAACTGCTTCCATTTCTCCTTTCTATAAGCTTCCATCGTATTCTTGGTTCTAAATTCTTGGGAAAAGAAATCCCAAGTTAGAAGTTCCAGTAACTGAGGATTCCTCAAAACAAACTTCCACCACTCATAAGTTGCTCCCTAAAGAAAAGAGATAACACAGTGTACCATCTGATTTGATGGGTAATTAATTTCATCTAACACCCTCTTTACTTTCTTTAACTAGAATTCTGCCCTTTCAGACTCCTCCAGTGATGTTCTAATAAATTCCTCAGCTCCATACTTTCGCAACTGATCAATCGAAGCCTTGGGCATGGTCATACGATGTAACAAAGTCATCATATCTTGTGACAGCTTAACGAAAGCCTCCCTCTAAGCTAGAGGTGGAGGTGGTGGTACTTCAGCTTTACCTCAATTGACCCTAACAGGTCTCGATACAGATGGATGAGATTACATAGGATTATTACTCTTTGTAATCTCATCAACGACTTTATGAGATCTTTCCATACTCAAATCTAAAATCAAAATGTAGGACAAATTGAAGTAAGCCAAACACAACTCTTATATTTAACTATAAGCAATAGCTAAGCATTGGTTAAACCAAAATCACCTAAACCATACTCTGATACCAAATGATGTAACACCCACACATCCCCTGGGAGGATATTCAGATGTTGTATGAAACAGAACCAAAACAAACTAAATCATACCAAACATTCCTTACATGCATTTCAGCAACTCAAGCAAACATACATTACATATCATTAATTGTTATTATAAACAAACCATAATGTATTTCATATATAATGAACTTATCAAAATACATGCCTTAAACATAATCCATCATGTAATGAGGTTATTACAAACCATTAAACAAAATAAAATTTGTCTTATATTGTCAGATACAACTCAAAAACTCAAATATACATCTTTCAAAACAACAGACATTCTTCTTGGCCATTACGGTTGTCTTTGTCCCAATCTTTAAACCTTCTTATCAGAACTTACACAGAGGCAAAACCACTATGCTGAGCACATAGCTTAGTGGGGAACAACTAAACATAATGCATAACAGTGATTGTTTCTAACAGTTGTTTAACATTCATATATACAGATTCAAATCATATCACAACAATCTTTAATTGTTCATAATATAGAGTAATTCAAACATAATGTCTCATAACATAATATGATTTATTAATCAATACAAAACATTCTTACATTAGAATAAAACTCATAAATATCATAATAGAATGTACAAGTGTTAGAATTGAATATCATAATAGGATACAATCCTTTCAGATCAAAATATGACCTATATCAGAATAAAACTTGACTTCTATCATAATAGAACTTGTTTTGTATCAAAACTGAATAGGCATCAGAATACAAAATAAGTTAGACTGCTATTCCCTTTTACAAAAATAAAAGAAGAGACTATTGTCTCTAAAACGTGGGACACCGTAGTGTCAATAATTAAGGGACACCTTAATGTCAAGTTACAGGAGCAGCTGCAGATACTTCTAGGCATGCCTATTTACCTATGACTAAGACTTAACAGTTTTTAAACAAACCATTTTATATTTCAGAAATTTCATGTAAATGATGTAGTGCATAACATTTGACCTTATTTATTTGATCAAACTTAACATGCCTTATAAATACATACATATGCATTAAATAATTAATAAATGTATTGAGCCATCAAATGTACCAATGAATACATTAAGTAATTGCATTTTACATGTACTCACCTAAGTTCCAAATTCTCAAACATTCATAACTAACACATCACTTTTGTCATTTAAAAACACATTTGTGTTCATAAGTATACTTCATTACTTTAACAACTTATAAGTTCCAAAATTAGAAACTTTGTCATCTAATAACACTTTCTTTAAGTTATTAATTTAATTAAAAATCCAAATCTTATACAATATTCAATGAACTTATTCCACATCAAACTAGATTCATTTTACACCATAATTAAGTCCAATTAAACCATTATAAGGTACCTTAACCTTATATGGTCCAACAATTGCCCAAAACCAATAGTTCCTTCTTCTTAATTACTTCCAACGACTGTGGGAATAAGCCTTATAAATCCTACGATTGTGGGATGAGTGAATAGATGGTTCACTCACCTACAGCCTATTTGTTTTAAAAACGTGACCTTTTCACTTCCATTCAACACACCTTCACCAAAGACCATCAGTTTCATTTCAATTCTACCTTATTCATGTTTCAATACCTTATCAAATTCCTATCCAAACCAATTCAAAAATCATTCATTAAGTAACTTACAAATCAATGTCTTCCACACATCAAAACCAAACCAGAAGTTGTCATACAAAGATCATTTTTCTAACATTCATTTATCATCGTCTTAGCACATATTTCACGACAATTTACTTATCATAAAACTTGTAATAATACATGCTATCCAGTTTAGTAATCTCTTACATAATTACCTTCAAGTTCCTTCTTTAAATAACTACAAAAACAATCATTCATGTAACCAAAACACTTCTGAAATCTTGGTAGATGTAAGATGATCTTAACACTTAGATGAACAACATAAAAGGTAGTGTAAAGTATCTTTCTTGATGCAATAACTTAGAAGGATTCCAAGAGAAAATGAACCCAAAAAGTCCAAAAGTCAAGAGGAAATGAGAGAGTTTTGGTGGAGAGAGTGCAAGATAGTGAAGAATGAGTAAAACAGTTAGTCCAGCAGAAAGTTGCCTCATCGATTGCTAGGTGTCATCAAGTTGTAACAACATATTTCACTATACATTTCCTTCATTTTTCCTATATTGGAGTTGCCAATTGTCACCAATATATTAGGCTATTGGTCTCTCACTTATTGCTGCCACTTGTCAATTTACTATCTATGCCATTTGTCAGTACATCAACTATGCCAAATGTCACTAACTCATAAGCTTAGTCATTCTAATTTTCATGTACCAACTAATCTTACCACTTGACAATTTCCTAGTCCAAATGTACGTTTTAGTACATTAATTCTCCAATGGTATCAATTAATTCCTATTTACTAAGTAGGATCCATTAAACCCAAACTTTTATTCATATCCAATTCTTAATCATATCATAATTTTTTTACACTTATCATGTATATACTTTCATAAGCATGTAACATTCCAACTAGGGTACAATTTGGGGCCTTAAATTACATGAAAATTTCAGGCATTTCATCTTTAGGGACATACCTACAAATCACACTATCAACACATATCCTATAAAGTATAGGTTTATCCCAAATATAGCGAGAATATTGAAATAAGAAGCGCTTCCTTTATTGATATGAGAGATCAGAAGGAAGAATGCCACCTGAGAGGTAGTTTGCAATATCTATAAACCAAGGACAAAAAAGATTGTCTACCATCATTAAAGCTTCATGAGGAAAGCTCTCCTTGATTTCCTCTTCTTCTTCATGTTGCCCCCTTTCAGTTGTAATAGGTGGTCCGCTACAACATTTTCTGCTCCCTTCTTGTCTTTAATCTTAATGTTCATCCTTCTTGGCAAAGAGATAACATAACATCGCAGGGTCTGTAAAAATAATAACTTTGTGAGCCCAAAAGATAAGAACGAAATTTTTCATATGCAAATACCACAACAAGCAATTCCTTCTCAGTAGTGGTATAGTTTAGTTGTGCTCTCGTCAAGGTCTTGCTTGTATAGTAGATGGTAGGCAACCTCTTCTACTTCTACTGGTCAAGTAAACAACCAATAGCATGGTCACTTGCATCAAACATAATCTCGAAGGGAAGAGACTAATCTGCTAATGTCAAAATGGGTGTTGTTGTAAGTGCCTTCTTCAACTTGTTAAAAGAATCCAAACAATGATCATCAAACATAAAAGGTGCATGTTTAACTAATAAATGAGTGAAAGGTCTACCAATAAGAGAAAAATCCTTAATGAATTGTCTGTAGGATCCTGCATGACCAAGGAAGGCTCAGATGTCCTTAATGTTAATGGGAGGTGGTAGCTTTTCAATCACTTTGGTCTTAGCTCAATCCACTTGAATCCCCTTATATGAGATCTTATGGCCCAATACAATTCCCTCTTCAACCATGAAATGACACTTCTCCTAGTTCAAGACTAGATGAAACTCCTCACATTTTTGAAGCACTCTATCTAAATTAAATAAGAAATGATCAAAAGAATCTCCAAAGATAGAGAAGTCATCCATAAATACCTCTGTGAAGTTCTCATTTATGTCTGTAAATATGGATGTCATGAACCTTTGGAATGTGGTAGATCCATTGCATAAACCAAAAGGCATCCTCCGATAAGCAAAAGTCCCATAAAGACAAGTTAAAGTGGTCTTCTCTTGGTCTTTTGGGTATATAAACACTTGATTTTGACTTTCCTCCTAGCTCAAAAACATCGTCTTTTGGTTCTCTTCTTGATTTGCTAGTTTGGACCCTAAGACATCCATTAACTTATCCATTTTGCTCTCCAAAGATCTAACTCAATCTTCCTAAAATCTAAGAGGTCCTTGCAGTCTTACTTAGCCACCCGTATTGTTAGTACTCTAAGAGAAATTTTGGTGATTTTTCCATCCCAAAAGTAAGTGTTAGAGTATGGATTGTTACCTCATTATGGTTAGCCTAAGTAATTTACCTGTTATATACCATTGGCTCCCAATAAGAAACATTCATTTATGCCATAGTTGTTTTCCCCACATAATGCACACTGTAATTGCATAGCTTTGGATGTAGATGAAGATGCTCCTTACATGTTGCTCAACTATTTAGTGAGGGTTGTGATCTGTACTTGTAAAGCTGTAATGGAGTCATTTAGGATCATACCTTTTTGCTCCTTTTGCCCCTGTCTACTCCTCTCACTTGACCATATATAGCTATTGCTCGCCAATTCTTCTAAATGATCATGCATTACATCAATAGTTTATCTCATTAAAGAACCTCTTGAAGCTGCATCTATGGTTCCTCTTGTGGTCTGAGTTACATTATTATAGAATGTTTACATAAGGAACTCCTTCGGGAGGTTATGGTGGGGGCAACTTCTCCTTAATTCTTTAAACCTCTCCTAAGCTACAAATAAAGACTCTCTATCACTTTGTTTATGATTTCCTTTATGATTCTTGTTGTCTTGGTCAAAGGGAAGTATCTAACAAGGAATGTTTGGGCTAGCTATTCTCAAGTAGTGATCTGCCTTGAACTAAGTGAGTTATACCATGCCTTCGCTTAAGCTCTCAAAGTGAAAGAAAACAATCATAACCTCACAACATCATCAAATATCCCATTAGATATGAAGGTGTCGCAGATCTCCAAAACATTTGTAAGATGGGCTTTGGGATCTTTGTTGGATAGTCCATAAAATTGCACACTACTCTTAGGTATGTTGAGGAGTGCTGACTTGATCTTGAAACTATTAACTTGAATTGCTGGCCTTGCAACTCCTTTAGGACTGAAACCTGGCCTTGCAAAGTCCATCAATATCCTCTCAGCTCCTCCTTGCTCTCATTCTTTAGCCATATTTCTTTGTATATTGTCTTAGCATTTTGCTCTTCTCAACTCTCGTTCATGCCTTGTGATATTTGATAACTCTTCGTCACTAAATTCAGTAGACCTTTCCATGTTCCTTGTGTTCATATGCCTACAAATACGCGAGGAAAAGTGTTAAAAAACTCTTAAATCAAAGTAACCCAAACTAATCAAGATGCTAAACAAACAATCCCCAACAACAATGCCAAAAACTTGTTAATTGTAAAACAAACTACTAGTTTTACGCTCAAAACTGCAAGTATATTGGTCGTAACATGTAGTAGAAAGTAAAAATCGATCCCACAAGGATTTTACTTAGGCGCCACTTAATTCAAGTTGCTCTTTGTTTGAAAACCAATTTTAATGAATATATAAACTAAAAAATTAAACTAAATCGAACAAATAACAATGAACAAATGATAAAGAAAAAGTACAGACATTTGTAATTCAAGATTTAACAATTAGAGATCACATTTTCCCTATCTTATCTCCCTCCTACTTTGTTAATTAATTTGTGCCTAACCTAAGATGTACTAATGTATTAACTACCCTCTCTCAAGGTGTAATTAATTGTCCCTAGCCAAATTAAATGGAGATGATGAAACAATCTCTCAATCTATAAAATCAGTCCACCAATTCAACTAGTTATGAAGTTATCCTATGGGTAATCAACTAATCATCCAAGATCTCTCTCTAACTAATCAATTGAATTGATGAATTTAAGTCTATAGAGTGCCAATTTTCATTGTACGACCCTATATAATTTACCCAACTTAGTTTCTCAACATATTGCAAGGTATAAGCTCAACATTCATCAAATAAACAAAATATAAGTTCAATAAGTAGTTAAAAAGTAATCTCTATAAATAACTTAGCCACTCATAGTGTCATTAACATCCCCATCAACCAAACAATCGATAATAAAGATGCTAGAAGAGAAAAATGAAATAAGAACTAGATGAAGCTAGTTCCTCCTCTTCTTTGCCTAAATCTGGAAAATCTGGAGTTGGTATGCTCTTTGTATAATTTGGAATGGAAATATTGATTCTCTACCTCTCTCTAGGATCTAAATTTGGTTTTTAGTTCAAAGACGCAAGTTCTCACGACACTCTCTTTAGCTTGAGGGACTTGTGCTGTTATATAGTCACAAAAGCTAAAAATAGGTGAAACCCGCATGTCTCTTCGAGCTAGGGATCCCCTGATTGTGGGAATTAGCATGAATCCCATGATCGTGGGTTCTTCCCTTACAATTCCTCCACTTCTCTTCTCCTCTCTTGGTCCCTATCTCAATAAAAAAGGTGGCCACCCTCCTTTCCTACATCAAAATGATCAATTCTTACCCTAAATCAACATCAAACATAAAAGAACAACCATGAAGATCAAACTAAAAAAAAACATACAAAATAAGTCCTAAAACACAATAATAATAACCTATTATGCAAGAAACATAGAAAAACACACACTAATGTACAACTATCAACTACTTTATGACGTCAAAAAATATTGCTTTCATAGTAAAAAATACATTTAAAGTGCACACGTGGCAACTTAAGGGTGTGACTTAGTGTCTTATGCCCATGAGTGTGTGTGTCATGGGTGTGACAAGGTATGTCATGCCCATGACATACTCTCATGCCTATGACAAATTTGTCATGAGCGTGAATGAAGCTCACGACTATGACTAAATTGTCATGGCTGTGAGATTCATCTCTTAGCATGACAATGTATCCTTCTTCATTCCTTTTTCTCTAATTCTTCTCCTTCTTTTTCCACAAGGAAAATTGAATGCGAATCTTGGGAAGATGGCTCAACGAACATGTTTTCGGGTCACTTTAGCTATTATGCTTCCAAATTGTAACTAAAATCAATATGAATTAAAGTGAGTAGCATTTTGAAACATTAATCACGAAGTTTCATGGATTAAATGTATTATCAATTAAGTAAATATCAAGTTCCCTAATATTTAGCTTTTGATCTTCCTCAAACAAACCATCAAAATCAAAGTCACAAACCAAAACACTTACTCATTTTCCATATTTCTCAAAAATAAATAGTCATAAGAAAAGATGAATTGTTTTTAAAGACCATAGCAAGAACTCAACATTCGATGCTTCTACTCATGATCAATCAACATTCATCACCCTTAGAAATTGAGAAATCTAGAGATAGACTTAGACAAAATATGTTTAAATGAGATAGATATATAGGTACACTCAAACACCATTGACAAGTAAACTTTTCAGGAGTATCTGGATCACTTTATGATGATATTCATTGATGATGTATTGGAGTATTCAAGGAGTAAAGAGGAGCATAAGCAGCATTTGAGGATTGAGTTACAACTTCTAAAGGAGAGACGATTGTATACAAAGTTTAGTAAGTGTGAGTTTAGGATGGAGCGGGTAGTTTTCCTTGGACATATGATGTTTAGAAAGGGAGTGATGCCTGATCTTGCTAAGGTAAAGGAAATTATGAAGTAGAAGTTGCTTAGAAATACATGAATGATAAGGAGTTTTCTAGGACTTGCTAGGTATTATCGATGATTTGTAGAAGGATTTTCAATAATAATAGGCCCATTGACTAAGCTTGCAATGACCCGCTTGCAATGACCCGTTCTTTATATTGAGGGTTAGAGCTTTAGTTGTCATTGGGAATTCATCAATTGCATTTCATTCACATGCATATTATTAGCATACACACATGATTTATGATTTTGTACATATTGCAAGGAATTCATATGCACTCAATTGACTCATTCCGGGGTATGAAAAGATAAAAATGTTCATAATGTGAATTGTGAAATATTTATGCTTTAAAATTTGGTTTGATTGATTAAAATTAGTAAATTTGGAATAAATTGATATAATTAAAAACTGAGGAATTAAATGTACATTTGTTAAAGGAAAAATGCCAAGTGGTAAGAAAAATAGATACATGGAAATTAGGATGATTAAG
>JAOQMP010040389.1:0-11464 GCA_027563575.1 Erythroxylum pedicellare | reverse complement strand
TATGTCCTAATATGATGCCTTGATTAACCATGAAATGACACTTTTCATAATTAAGCACAAGATTTTTTTCAATGCATTTTTTTAACACTTTCCTCAAAAATTTTAAACAAGATGTAAAGGAATCTCCATATACAGTAAAGTCATCCATGAAGACTTCAGTAATTTCCTTTACATAGTCAGAAAAGATACTTACCATACATCTCTAAAATGTCACCGGAGCGTTGCAAAGACCAAATGACATGCGTTTGTAGGCGAAAGTGCCAAACGGACAAGTAAACTTCGTCTTTTCCTGATCTTCAGGCGCTAAATGAATCTGGTGAAAACCTGAATAACCATCTAAACAGCAATAATGAGAACGACCTACAAGTCTCTTAAGCATCTGATCAATAAATGGTAAAGGAAAATGATCTTTATAGGTAGCAGCATTTAATTTCCTATAATCAATACATACACGCCACCCATTTTAAACTCTAGTGGGTATTAATTCACCTTTTTCATTCTCAACAACAGTAATGCCAGTTTTTTTAGGAACTACCTGTGATGGACTTACCCACTTGCTATCTGAAATAGCATAGATCACATTTGCAGCCAATAATTTCAGTATCTCCTTTTTTACAACCCCCATCATTGGTGGATTCATTCAACGCTGAGGTTGCCTGCTGGGTTTGCAATCATCCTCTAACAAAATTCCATGCATGCAGATGGTAGGGCTGATTCCCTTGATGTCTGCAATCGACCATCCAATAGCTTCTTTATTCTCCTTAAGGACACGAATAAGCTTCTCCTCCTCTAAATCGCTCAACTGATTGGAAACAATCACAAGTAATGTTTCAGCCTTCCCCAAGAAGACATACTTGAGGTGTGCAGGTAATGCTTTGAGCTCCATTGCTGGCTGCTAAAGAATGGAGGGGAGTAATTTATTGCCGTCAATCTTCAGTGGCTGCTGTAACATGCCGGACGCAGCTTGTAACGCCTGTAAATTATGTACTGCGTGGACCATACCTCTCGGAACTACCCATTCAGTCTCGATTTTTGATAGCTTCGCAGGAGTAATGTTATCAGTTATCATAACCTACAAAAAATCATCAACACACAACTCAAGAACTTTCTCGGTCAACGGGTTAATACAATCAACAGCAAAAGCTGTACAATAATCAACAGGATGCTTAATGGTATTATTAATATTGAATGTAACTTTGGCACCATCAAACTCCATAGTTAAAGTCCCCCCGTGAACATCAATTTTTGTCCTAGAAGTGCTCAAAAATGGGCGTCCTAATAACATCATTCTAGACGCAGGTGACCCCTCATCTTCCATTCTCATCACATAAAAATCTGCAGGAAATACCAAATCATCTACCTGCACTAAAACATCCTCTAACAATCCTTCGGGGTACCTAGTGGTGCGATCAGCTAGTGTTAAAATCACACCATCTTGCTTCAATGGACCAGCATTCAATGTAGTATAAATAGACAATGGCATAAGATTTATAGAAGCCCCTAAATCTAGCATAGCCTTTTCTATACCAACATTGCCAATTTTACAAGGAATGGTAAACATACCTGGGTCCTTTTCCTTTATTGGTAACTTGCCCTGCAACACTGCTGAGACGTTCTCACTCATCACCACACGCTGATTGCCTCTCATCTTGGTCATGCTAGTAACCAAGTCCTTCAGAAATTTGCAGTACCTTGGTGTTTATCTAAGCAACGTGAGAAGGGGCATATTGATCTCCACTTTCTCGAAAATCTTTAAGATCTCCTCTTCATTATGCAATTTCTTCTTCTTAGCTAACCTGTGTGGGAATGGTGGCCTTTCTGGATTAGCTGTCATGATTTCCTTGATTTCTGCTTCTTTTTCTGGCTCGACAGTTTCAACATGGTCATGTTGAAGTTTCTAAGATCCTCCAGCACTTTCAATTTCTTTTCTGCTACGCAAGGTAATGGCACTGATATTCTGCCTAGGAATGACAGTAGGCCAGGAGGGCAATTTCCCTTGATTCTGTGTAGCAACCAGTTGACTAATTTGCTCCCTTATCTCTTGAAAAATTTTATTAGTCTGAGCCTAAAATTGTGTTGAATCAGTTTGAAACTGAACCAAACTCTACAGTTGTGTATTGGCCGTCAATTGAGCAGTAGTCAATTATGACATAAGATCCTCCAAGGTGGAAATTCAATCACCATAGTTAGGCCTCGGATGTTGCTGCTGCTGCTACTGCTGCGGTTGAGGTTGACGCTGTAGACTACTCTGACCTTGCTTCCCATTCCAATATCTCAGATTGGGATGATCCCTCCATTCTGGGTTGTAAGTATTCGAATAGGGATCATATTTTCTTTGAGACTGATAATTATCATTAATCGCATTGACTTCAGCTTCCACAGTATCATCTTGTAAAGTCGGACAAGCATCAGTAAAATGACCCTGAAATCCACAAATGTGACAAATAGGGACTTGTGGTCCCTTAGTTACAGCATTTGCATTGACATTATTGGCATTGGAAGAATTAATAACTTGTCTCTCCAACAATTCAGCAATCTTTTTAAGTCTACTTTCGAGTTTAGAACTACTTACCTCATGGACACCTCGAGTGTGTGTGTCCGAACGATACCCGAACTGCTGAAGATTTGCGGCCATTGCTGCAATTAAGTTTCTGGCCTCTTGAGGCATTTTGTTCACTATGGCTCCCCCACTAGCAGCATCAAGAATCTTCCTATCATTTAGTAACATCCCAACATAAAAGTACTGAATAAGGAGCTACTCTGTATTTCCATGCTGAAGACAACTTGCGTAAAGCCTCTTGAATCTCTCATAAGATTCATACATGTTTTCTATATCTCTTTGATTGATGCCACAAATCTCTCTACGCAAAGTAGCTCCTCTAGACGCTGGGAAGTGTTTTTCTAAAAATAATCTCGCCATATCAGGCCATGTATCCACTATCCCAGGAGGAAGATAGTACAACCAGTCTCTAGCTGCACCCTCTAGAGAAAAAGGGAAAGCACGCAGTTTCAACTGATCCTCAGTTATGCCTCTTGGTTTGAATCCAGAACATACCACATGAAAGTCCTTGAGATGTCTGTTCGGGTCATCAGAAGGTAACCCATGAAATTTTGACAAGGCCTGAATCAACCCAACCTTCAACTCGAACCCATCACCTGCATCTCGATACTGTATACATAGAGGTTGATCCTCTACTGGTGGTGCAAGCATATCCCTCAGAGTTGTAGGAGCTCGATTTCTAGCTGGTTGTGCAGGTGGAATAGGTTGTTGATCTGCCATCGCTGCATCTTCAAAATCTTCCAATAACTCGATCTCAAAGGTAGGCAAATTTTCAGTTTGGTCAGGCAAGACTACGCAAAAGTAGAAGCTTGTCTCTTACGTAATTTAGTAGCTTTCCTAAGTTGTTTGCAGTCTTCTCTATCTCCAGATCAAACAATAAATCACCTGCAGAAACTATTAGCAACACAAACAAATAAAAACTTAAACACTAGTCCCCGGCAATGGCGCCAAAATTTGATGGCATGTCAAACCAGCAAAAATAAATTCCTACTCTAGAACACTTAAGCGAGTAAAGTGGTGAATAGGGTCAAGCCACAGAGACCAATGTATTAATTATTTATTTGTGTGAAATCAAAAATAAAAATATAAAAAGAATTGATTTGGGGATGATTAAATTGAAAACACAAAATCACGCAGAAGAAATTAAAAATAAAGATTGAAAATAATATAAAGAAAAGCCTAGCCAAGGTACTCTCTTGTTTGATACTGTAGCTCGATCATAGACTCAAAAACATAAATTTCGTTCATTCTTATGGACAAAGTTATAGCAGACAGTGAACAGCACATATCAACCAATCCATTCGTAATTATTCGATAACCCCGAGTAAAGCTCCGCAGATTATTACCCTAACCAATTAGACTATTCTCGAATAAAGCTCTGCAGAATATAATCTATGGCAACACTAGGCTCTAATGGACCTTTGTCTTAACCAACAGAATCGGACAAGCCGCAATCTATTTAGACTAAATTATTTAATCTCATTAATTTCTTAATTGAAATTAATTCTCCACTTCGATAGATAGCAATCACGGATTAACTAATCTATTCGGCAATTTATCATTAAGACGATCAATTAAGAGGCCTCATTAATCAACAAACACGGAGATAATAAACCAATTAAAGCGTAGAGATCAAACAAACATATGAGATAAACAAAAGCAATTAAATCAAGGGAGTCTCACGAATTACATGAATCAAACGTTGGATACCTTGTCTAGATTTAAAAAGTTAGCCACGCATAGCACTATTCTCTATCTACTGTAGTTGAAATTCACCTCCAACGTTGGTCCACACTGCCGCACCTCGTGCTTTCACACAACGCACAAACAAGCTTTAAGAACGCAGACCTTCTCTTTTAATTGTGATAAAAATAAATCTCCTCCCAAGCTGCTGTCACCGTCCACTCCCTCTTTTCCAAAAGTCTCCCCGTTTCTTGTAAAACACGTCCTCCTCCCCCTATTGTAAGTCTAGGTCTTCCTCCTTCCAAAAGCTACCGCCGTCGATCCCTTTAGTCAGTCCCCAATCCCTAGATTTTCTTTCTTTCATTAAATGAAGTGGGCCCCCTTCTTTAATGGTCTAAAATTTTCCCTTTTTTATGAACAAAGTGGGGCCCAATTAAATATGTCAAAATAAGACTTCAATGGCTTCAACATAACTTGACTTTGTTAGCAAAGAGGGCTGTGTTATTGAGGCCCAAATCCCAAGGTAATCAAGTCAAAGTTCGCAGGTAGTAATCTGCCAACACTGTGTTACCTTTAACATGGTTATGTTGAAATCCTCTTCAGTTCCAAATTAGCCAATTCACTCCACATTGCATCACTTTGGTATTTCATCACTTAGAACATACAAAGACATGAATTACTATAAAAACATAAGCAAAACATCACAAAAGCCTACCAAAAGAACATAAAACACAAAGAATTAACATGATAAAATGCAAGTTATCAATCAAGCCAGTCGACTCAATGTAGCAGCAGATGCATTATCCTGTAGAACCATTCAGGACCCTTCATTGTTTACTATTAGTTGTCCTCGAATTGCTTTACTGGAATCCTTTCAGGAAGAGCTAGAGAGCTCCGAGGAACTTAAACCATTGTACGCAATAGTTGAAAATGGGGACCTTGGTTCAGAATGGCAACTTCTCGACGGGCTACTTTTATTTAAGGGCCGAATCTTTGTTCTCTCTAGTTCTTCCATAATTTCCCCTATTCTGTCCTTTTACCATGATAGTGCCCATGAGGGAGTTCATAAAACACTACACCAAATTCGACAGGATTTTTATTGGAAAAATATGAAGAGTGATATTGCCTCGTATGTGGCTGCTTGTCCAGCGTGCCAACACGACAAATATAAACATTTAAATCCAACTGGGCTGCTTCAACCCTTGCAATTACCAACTCAAGTTTGTGCTGATGTTTCAATAGATTTTATTGACGGCTTGCCCAAATCTTAGGGCAAATCAGTTTTGCTTGTTGTGGTTGATAGATTTTCAAAACATGCCCATGTTATTCCTTTGGCTCACCCTTACACGGCTATTCGCGTAGCTCAAGTCTTTTTTGAGCATATTGTTCGAATACATGGGATTCCAGAAGCCATTACTTGTGACAGAGATGTGGTCTTTACTAGCACTTTTTGGAAGGAATTATTTCGCCTTCATGGTTCTAAGCTTAAGTTCTCTTCAGCTTATCATCCCTAGATGGATGGACAAACAGAAATGGTCAATTGTACCATAGAGGTGTATCTTCGTTGTTTTGTGGGAGATTATCTTGCAAATGGGTTCCTTGGGATGAGTACTGTTACAAACTTCCTTCCATTTGGCCATTCAAACCACACCGTTTCAAGTTGTCTATGGTCGTGCGTCGCCTCGGTTACTTTCTTATACACAAGGTTGCACTTGAGTTGAAGCTGTGGAAATTGCTCTAGTGGATAAAGACAAGGTCTTGGGAGATATTCGGAATCGCCTACTTCAAGCCCAGCAACGAATGAAGGACCACTATGGCAATGGTCACTGTGATGTTGAATTTGCTCCTGGAGACCTTGTTTGGCTTTGTTTACACCCATACAGACAACAATCTATCCAGCTGCTTGTTCACTCTAAGCTATCTCCGCAGTTTTATGGACTATTCCAAATTCTAAAGAGAATTATACAAGTAGCATATGAACTAGATTTACCTCGCAACAGCTGCGTACATAATGTTTTTCATGTCTCCTTGTGAAAGCATTTAAGGGTGAGAAGCTGCTTCAGATTACTGAATTACCTCCCACCGAAGATGGAAAAATTGTTCCTCTTCCTGTGGCTATTATTCGTGCTCAAGTTAACTATGGTGTAAAGGAACTTCTTATTTGCTCTGTAACAGTCCAGATCACCCGCTCACAGATATTGTCCGCTTTGGGCCTTGGCCCAGCCAAGCTCTCATGGTTTTGCTTTTCCCGAGGCCTTCCCAGGAGATCACCCATCCTAATACTACTCTTACCCAAGCACATTTAATCTCGGAGTTCTGATGGGTCCAGTGCATTAGGCCATGAAAAACGCGTCTATAAGGGAGAGGTATCCGTACCCTTATAAGGCGTACTTCGTTCCCCTCTCCAACCGATGTGGAATCTCACACTCTAGGCCCAAAGCGGACAATATCTGTGAGCGGGTGATCTGGGCTGTTACAGGTGGTATCAGAGCTGATACCTGAACCGTTGTGCTAGGCTGGATCCCAAAAGAGGATTGAGCCCTAAGGGGGGGTGGAGAGTGTGAGATCCCATATCGGTTGGAGAGGGGAATGAAGTACGCCTTATAAGGGTACGAATATCTTTCCCTTACAAATGCGTTTTCTATGGCCTAATGCATCGAATCCCATCAAAACTCCGATGTTAAATGTGCTTGGGTGAGAGTAGTACTAGTGTAACAGCCCAGATCACCCACTCACAGATATTGTCATCTTTAGGCTTTGGCCTAGCCAAGCCCTCATGGTTTTGCTTTTCCCGAGGCCTTCCGAGGAGGTCACACATCCTAGTACTATTCTCACCCAAGCACATTTAACCTCGGAGTTCTGATGGGATCCGGTGCATTAAGCCATGGAAAACGCGTTTGTAAGGGAGAGGTATCCATACCCTTATAAGGTGTACTTCGTTCCCCTCTCCAACCGATGTGGGATCTCACACGCTGGGCAGGGTTAGCTGAACCAGATACTACATGGGAACATGTCGACCATTTCCAGTAGGCCTATCCATCATTCGAGCTTGGGGACAAGCTCTTTCCGAAAGAGGGGGGGTAACGTTATGGACGTATTCTTAGGGAAAACATATGAAAGGAAAAAACATTAATTTGGATCTCTTATTTTTATTGTTAATTTACTATAGTTGTTTTATAGTTATTTCTTTAGCAGGAACTTTAATAAAGTAGGAATCATAGTATTGGTAGGAATCCTATTATCATAAGGAAACCTACCTGAAGTAGGAAACTTGCCTAAAGTAGGAATTCTATTATTGTAAGGAGACTTGCCTATTTAAAGGCAATTAGAAGTAATAAAAGGTAAGTCAGAATTTATTCAAACAAGAGATCAGAGTTCTCTCTATCGAACTCTAAGGTATCAGCTTCCCTTTGAAGAGTTGAAATTCTACTTAAAATAGGTCGACCAAAAAAATAGTATACTCACCCTGTGACTCGATCCCAAACATGGGACCATAACAATCTATTTATCTTAGCAGAAATACATAAAAGACTTACTTGCTAGAGCTTGCATGTCATCCTGTAAACCGTGCTCTACTCCAGTGTCCACCAGCAGCGAGCTTTCTCTCTATGATGGCTTACCCATTGACAATCCTTTCGACTATCGCAGTTTAGTTGGAGCCCTTCAATACCTCTGCAACACAAGGTCTGATATCAATTTTATAGTCAATAAACTGAGTCAGTTCCTCTATAATCCATTGCAACCCCATTAGATAGCCTTAAAATGGGTTTTGCGATACTTACAGGGAACATCACATCTGGCCTTGCTCTTCAAACCTTCGAAGAATTGCTTGAACTTTATGCTTTTAGTGAATCAGATTGGGCCAGCTCTACCGATGACCGGAAAGATCAGTTGTACAACAGACAACCCTTTGACCTCCATACGCGGAACCCCCAATTGTCTCTCTATCTTCCACCTAAAAAAAACAGCATGAATCAACCACAAGCTAAAGTTAGTGTTGGTTCTTCTAAATATGATCTTCTAAAAACTGAAAGTACATAAATATGTACAATTAGTCCTTGAGAAAATAATTAAAAAAACCAAGGAATGCAGGAAATCATGATCAGTGTAATATGTAAACTGTCACAAGTATAACCGAAGGTCATCAATACATGGCCTGCCAACATTCTTGACAAAAGTATTTGTTTCAGATGGAAATGAAAATGAACCTTAGGACGAAATTGCTTCTTTTCTTCTGGGAAATGCGTAAGTTCTAGTTTCTCAGTTTTACATTTGTCAACGTCCATACCAGGACAAACAACATTTTGGACGGAAGACACCAAACAAATTGAGATGACAATCAAGAAGAACTAGAGATAAAATCTACGACAGGCCTTAAAACATGTCTTAAATCCGTGATCCTCAGGAAACTAACAAGATAAGCAATTTCAATTTAAGTTTTTACCTCAATTAGTTTTTCAAACGAATAAGTAGGGGCTCTATGATCACATATTTCCGTCTGAGCAGCTCATGTACATTCATCCTTTGAATAGATTATAACTTACAGTAACAACAAATTGGTTATCGATTTTGACGTCACGTGAAATAGAATATGGTGAATTGAAGGAGAAAATCAGGAACTAGGGGAAAATTCGGAATTCTCCACCAAAACAAATCTTCGCTCCCATTTGTACTTTCTATCTATGATCCAACGGCCAATCGCAGTCATACAGGCCGTTTGGAAAGATTAAATTCGTTAATTTTGTGTAATTGAATTCAATTCATGCGTTTGGAATGTTAAAAAGGAGATGACTTGAATTTAACGACGTAATTGAATATCGTTTTCAGATAACTTGAATTCAACCACGTAATTAAATATCATTTTTTTTATTAATTCAATTCACATCTTAAAGGATGTGAATTGAATTCTGAATTGAAGAGTCAATTTTTTTCAAAACATTAAAAATTCTTTTTTCAAATATACACATCATAAACATAAAATTATTACAAAATACACACACCTTGATTATATAATATTTTTATTTAAGAATAAAAAAGTCATATAAAATAGTTAAATTCATTTTTATTATATTCCAAATAATGTAATTAAATTTAATTATAATATTTATAGATTTATTTTAAGTTGTATAAATCGAATTTAATTTAATCTCACAAATATAATTAAATCTAATTTGTCGAAGAATGCACATCTATAGAGTGAACTGAAATTGCCTTATATAGGAATCACCATTAGTAGGTACGTCACTACTGTCGCCAGGATTTGAAATGGCCAAAGAGTAAATCCCCTCGCTACCTCCATGAACAACAAAGGTATTACCTTTGCTCACAAAATTCTCACATTTATACTAAATGATTACAAGAAAAAAAAAAGAATGTAAGAAATTTTAATAATTAATTTTTATATAAGTTTTTAATCTCTTATCTTTTACTATTTAAATTATTACATATCTAATTTTGAAATGAAGGACCAGTTAAAGACTCTTAGCTTTTAAAAATTATCTTCAGGCACATTATGAAAAGTGTAAATGAAAAGGATGTTTTGGGTGGATTTTATGTAGTATTAATAGTAGGATATAGATCTGAGTAAGGTATCTCTTATTGGAAAATTAAGAACTCTTATAGAAGAGTATGACGTAAAAATGACTACAGAAAAATCTTACAAAAATATTGTCTTTCATCCTTATTGAAGAGTATCTCTTATTCCATAATAAGGTATTTTAAAATTTTTTTAATTTAATAATAAACTTATTTAAAATGTGTTAATATATGATATTAGTTGTAGGTTCCATTTTTCTCAAAAGCTGCAAGTTTTGCAAGTCAACATTGCTATGACTTTTATCCAGTTAATTATTGTTTAACGTCTTTTATTTTTTTATTAGTCTTATATGACTTTTTACTGTGTAGAAATTCTTTTTTCGCAGAATAATTTTTC
This sequence comes from Erythroxylum pedicellare, assembly GCA_027563575.1. Taxonomy (NCBI): domain Eukaryota; kingdom Viridiplantae; phylum Streptophyta; class Magnoliopsida; order Malpighiales; family Erythroxylaceae; genus Erythroxylum; species Erythroxylum pedicellare. The sequence continues at coordinate 1,289 of JAOQMP010040389.1, read as the reverse complement.
AGTCCATATTGTGTTCGACTTCTCCTGCATTCACCACAAAAAGGTGGTGTTTGTTTTTTAATTTATTAAGTTTATTTTAATATGCTTGTGGCATATGATATTATGAAACATTTGATGCTATCGGTCCATTTGGAATTGTTAAAACTTATCAAACCATTGTTTGTTAAACTTCTATCTGGACAAGTTTGAGGTTGTTGAATTTAGGGGAAAGTCCTTCAAGCGAGTCTCTGTGTACTAAATCAGTTTCATAAGCTTATTATCTTAAACCACTTGTGTAGTTTAATGTTTCATTTATTAGAATTCATCTTACTTTCTTTTTGTATATTCCCCAATTCTCTTTAAACGTTATTATATTATCATCTTATGTTTCTTGATATGAAAACTCACTGTTATCTATCAGTGGCTTCAAATTGTAGCAAAATTGGTGGATCAAAAGACTTGTCCACAAGCATAATTAGTAAATCGTTGTCCAATAAGTTGGCAGTTTTTAATGATAAGAACTTACAAGAATCAAAGAACAATGTTATTGGATGATAGTACCAGCAAATATTATAAAGCCAGCGAAGATGATGAGAGAAATTTTAGCAATGATGAACATTATCAAAACTAAGTCTTGCCAAACAGGCAAGATATTTATGCAAAACATAATTATTAAATATTTTATAATTCAAAACACATATTTAATTCTTTTCTTTAAACAAATTTAAATATATAATTTCAATTATTTTTTAAATAAATTTTAAAATATTTCCACCATCTTTTCTCTCTCACATGCAAATTCTCCATTATTTTTCTTTTACTCTCTCGTTTGCTGACTTCTCCGGTCTTCATTCTTTCTCTTCATTATTTTTTCTGTATTGATCAGAAACAGGTAGCCATGTATTTGGCTGCCTGTTTGTATTGTATATGTGAAACGACCCACCTTTTAGACCGTGTTGACATTAAGGAATGGGTAGGTTTAATGCCACCAAAACCCGTAGTAAGCCTAATTTTTTCTATATTTTACTGAAAATTTGACATGACCCATTCGTTTGTCTAATTAATCCTTATACCTGCTTAACAGTTTTGAAAGAAGTAAGGATCTTAATCTGCAATTCTAACATACATTATCTACTTATAACCTGCCAATCTATGATCATCTCATATCATCAACTGACATCATTCTCACATACATGTATCATGTACATATGATTATGACAAACCATGGAGCAGCTATAAGCATCTGCAATTTACATCATGCCAAAAAAATTACTTGTCTGTTTATCCAAGCGAGTCTCAAAAGGCTTGGA
>JAOQMP010040350.1:0-11468 GCA_027563575.1 Erythroxylum pedicellare | reverse complement strand
TGCAGTGGATACATTCCCACTACTTAGCAGGAAAAGAACTTTTAGGAAATTAAACTTAGTGGTATTCTTTATGGACCATATAAATTATATAAGGAGCAAGTTAACTTGGGAGATTAGACACTAAGTAGGCATGGTAGGTTAACATGATTATGGTATAATAATTGGAGTGCTAGAGGTCCATTTTATCTAATCCCTAAAATACTACAATTCAGATATATGTTGCCTCTATAAGTTAAAGTTAAGGAAATCATAAATGAACATAAGTGGTGCCTAAAGATAAGAGCATCTACTAGTTTCCTTAGCATACTACCTAACTATAGATTTAGCTAGTAAGAGGACAAAGTCCACTGGCTAAATAATGCCTCTTGAAATAAAACAATAAGATATGAGATTTTTAGAGAAAGGAAAAAGAAGTTTCACTGGTATTAGTATTGTTTATGCAAAACCCCCAAAAATGGCATTTATACTATAGTTAATGATTAGAAATAGGCTCTCAAATCTCAACAGAGTAGAAAGATCCTCTGATCTCTAATCAAACACGATCAATATGGAATGTTATGCATAAAACTAAGGACCATTTATTCTTCAAATACACTTACTCGAGGTAAATTTAGGGAAACGTTTAAGACCTATGTCATATAACTTGTTTATGGATGGGAAGGAAAAGAGGCATGGTTACTAAGAATATGAAAATTTTAAAAGGATGATTTCATCATTCCTAAAATTGCCTTAATCTATATGGTTTACTTTAGATGAAGCCATAGACATCTTAGCATTGTGACAACCCAGATCACCCGCTCACAAATATTGTCCGTTTTGGACCTTGGCCCAGCCAAGCCCTCATGGTTTTGGCTTTCTCGAGTCCTTCCCAAGAGGTCACCCATTTTAGTACTACTCTCACCCAAGCACATACAACCTCGGAGTTCTAATGCGATCCGGTGCATTAGGTCATGGAAAACGTGTCTGTAAGGGAGAGGTATCGTTACCCTTATAAGGTGTACTTCATTCCCCTTTCTAACCGATGTGAGATCTCACACTCTCCACCCCCTTAGGGCCCAACCATCTTTTGGGGTCCAGCCTAGCTGGCACAACAGTTCGGGTACCGGCTTTGATACCACTTATAACAGCCCATATCACCCGCTCACAGATATTGTCCGCTTTGGGCCTTGGCCCAACCAAACCCTCACGGTTTTACTTTTCCCGAGGCCTTCCCAAGAGGTCACCCATCTTATTACAACTCTCCCCCAAGCACATTTAACCTCGAAGTTCTGATGGGATCCGGCGCATTAGGCCATGAAAAACGCATCTTTAAGGGAGAGGTATCTGTACCCTTATAAGGCGTAATTTGTTCTCCTTTCCAACCGATGTGGAATCTCACAAGCATCTTTGATAGTAATAAATAAGATTGCTTAATTTTCTATAGAAGCTCACTCAATTAGACTAAAGAGTACTTAATGGTAAACAAAGAGAAACTTAGTATGTCCTTAGGTATGGTAACCACATGGGAGCTTGATTAAGTAAGAAAGTTGAGATGGAACTTATAAAGCCATACACATAGTAGATATCACTCAATATTTCTTGATAAATGAATCTTTGGAGATTAAATACTATATAGTAAATATAAAGCTACACAATACCTTAATTTTGATGTGTTTGTACTAAGTACTACTTGGTGATTACATTGGCAAGCACACAGTTGCAGAGAGTGAATTTTGGTAACTATGAATTATGTTAAACTTGTATTGGTATTTTATCACTCAGATGAAGCTTTCATTCCTTTTAAGTTCTTTAACATGATATGACTCACTCAAGGCCTTTTACACTTTGTATTTATATCTCTTATAGAGAAGTTATTAATATATTTTAATCTAAAAAGGGACAAAGTTTAGGTAACAAAAGATTGTTATCCCTTTTTATTTTACGTTTTCTTGTATTTTCTTTGGTAATTCTAACACAAATTTTAATATAGCTTTTAAATTATTCCCAAGTGATCATTATTTTATAAAGTGATCATTTAAATACACTTTTGATACCCTTTAACTAACATTATGTTTTCAATTTGTCGATAAATAATTTTCACTTTATGTGGATAATTTTTAAACCTATATTTTTAATCATAAAAGTATTTAAAATGTTATTAAAAAATTTGTAACTCATAAATAATGAAAATATTAGGAAATTCCTTAATATTTTATTATTTAGAGTTAAAATTTAAAATATAATTCATATATGAATAATTCGTAAAGAAGATAATCTTCTCCATAACATCTTGTAGGCCCTTCAGTGAGGTCTATGTTGCTAGCCACTTCTTCAACTTCTACTTCTTTGCTTCCTTACTGTTACTTCATTTGCTCTACTACATTTGTTCTTAGTTACCTTTAGAATGGTGCTCCTTTTTTTATTTTTTATACTTATCTTCGATTCCATTTCTTTTGTTTTTTGAGTCTTTCCATTTCTCCCCAGTCATAAGCTTACGGTCTTAGCCTTCCTCTTTTTCCCTCTTTTCTTTAGTTTCATCCAGTTTTCCTTATGTGTTTTCAACTTTCCCACATTTCCCTCACTTTTTTTTCATCATATCTATGTCGAAATTTTCCATTTATGGAAATGTCAAACCCTATTCTCCTGTCTTCTAATAACTTTCCACCTGTAGCCTTAAAGGCCATACTTTCAGACCCCATTCGCAAAGCATCTGCTTCTATCCGTGAGGCTTTTCTTTCCTTATAAAATATTAGCTCCTCTAAACATGAACCCCTAAATGGAAAAAAAATCTGGGAACAATTCTTAAGTGATGCCTTACATATCTTGAAGCTCTATTATTGCCTCCTTTCATCCTCAGATGGTAGAACTTTTATAGCCCCTGATACTGACATTTTGAAGGAGTAGCAAGATTGGAAACAACTCTTTTTTCCAGTCATCAATTCATGGGCTCAACAAAATAAAAAAATTTAATTGATTGAGATGCTAACAAACGAAAAGGATCTATTTCTTTTTAAATTTAAATTATCCTATTAAGCTTAAAAATTTATAGTATTTGGTTTTGGCACTATAATTTCAAACTTTTGTTTCTTTAAGCATGGGAACCTGGCATCAAAATTCTCAATATCATGAAAAATAAAATCCTTATGTGGCTAAATATACAGCATATTCCCTTATAGTATTAGACTGTCAAATGCCTAAGCCACTTACCTAGTTATATTGGCAAGCCACTTTACTTAGATGAAGCAACAACTAAGATGAGGGTGAATTATGCCAAAGTTTGTTTATTGCCTGAATTTGATCAAAGCCTACCTGACATAATTCCTTTGCTAAGGTTTGATCAATAAACATCTAGTTAGTATTTAGGTTAGATGAACTATAACAGCCTAGACCACCCGTCCACATATATTGTCTGCTTTGGGTTACCCCTTAGGCCAAAACGATCATGGTTTTGCTCTTGCCACCCTTGGGAAAACACATCTAGTGGGGGGAGAGGTATCCATACTTTTATAAGGTATACTTCATTGTCCTCTCCAACTGATGTGGGATCTCACACTATCCACCCTCTTTAAGGCCCAACTTAGCTGGCACAACGGTTTAGGTATCGACTCTTATACCATTTGTAACAGTCCAGACCACCTGTTCACATATATTGTCCGCATTGGGATACCCCTAGGGCTAAACCCCTCACGGTTTTGCTCTTCCCACCCTTGGGAAAATGCGTCTTAGGGAGAAGGGTATCAATTCCCTTATAAGGCATACTTTGTTCTCCTCTCCAGTCGATGTGTGATCTCATCATCTAGGTTGTTACAAATGGTATCAGAGCATTTGTAACAATCCAGACCACCCACCCACAGATATTGTCCGTTTTGGGCTCTAAGCCCCTCATGGTTTTGCTTTTCCCACCTTTGGGAAGACTGCTGGTTTGGGCTGATACAGATGGTATCAGAGTAGGTACCCAAACCGTTGTGCTAGGTAGGCTGGACCCTAAAGAGGGCTGGGCCCTAAAGGGTAGAGAGTGTGAGATCCCACATCGGTTGGAAAGGAGAATGAAGTATACTTTATAAGGGTATAGATACCTCTCCCCCTAAGACAAGTTTTCCCCAGGGTGGGAAGAGCATAACCGTGAGGGATTTGGCCTTAGGGCCAACCTAAAGCGAACAATATTTATAGACAGGTGGTCTGGATTGTTATAAATGGTATCAAAGCCGATACTCGAATTGTTGTGTCAGCTAGGTTGGGCCAAAAAGAGGGCTGGGCCCTACGGAGGGTGGATGATGAGATCCTATATCGGCTGGAGAGGGGAACGAAGTATGCCTTATAAGGGTATTGATACCTCTCCACTATAGATGCGTCTTCCCAAGGGTAGGATGATCAAAATTGTGGAGGGTTTGGCCCTAAGGGCAACCCAAAGCGGACAATATTTGTGGGCAGGTAGTCTGGGCTATTACATGAACCATATAATGATGCTTTGATATAATTTGATTTTTTTATTAATACAATTCGTTGATTGATTTATTGTGATCTGATTATGTGTTTTATTTATGTTTTAATAGATCCAGAATATTAGATCATAAGCTAATTTTATACATAGAGATTGAGAAATCTTGTTTATGAATAGATTTACCATAGTTGGAAGGAGTTTAACACAACCCCAGAGATAGGATGACATAAATCTTCTAAATTAAGGTCAAACCTAATACAGTAATTTACAGATTAGTAAAGCAATCCTATAAACTTTAACTTGAGTAATTTGGTTAAAATCCTTAGGATTATTTGTTAATAGACTCAAAGTTAGCTATTAGCACACCACAGGGGTCTTTATGGTCTAATAAATCAACAAAACAATTATATAATAAAAGATAAATTTGTTAAGGGTTTATGGGGATTCAAAACCTAGATACTAATTTCCTGATATCGATAATTTACTAAATGTTTTTTTTAATATGCTTGTTTATCTTATTTATTTAAGTTATATTTTCTTTAAATTAAAAATCACAATTAGTTAATAGGCTAAATAAGAAAATAATGATAACTACTGGTAATCACTATTGACAGTGTGTTGTAACGCTAGTCAAAATAAAATAACTAGACTATTACTATAGTAGTGGTAAGTCTAGTTCGATCTCACAGAGAGTGTGTATAAAGTTATTGAAATGAAATTAATAAGTGTTTAGGAAAAGGGGGGGGTTTGGACTTTGAAATAAGAAAGTAAAATAAAACTAACCTAATGAAAATAAATTAAAGAAAACATGCAAAAAATGATAAAAATGGAGAATTTGGTAGGGACCTAATTCTTTGGTTCAATCTCGGCCTACACCCTAGTTAAGCATATTTCATTGATTTATTGTTCCCAAACCTCTCCTAGTAACTATTAAACATGGGTTAATAATTAACTCGAGTTTTCCCTTAGGTTTTGTTTAATCAATATACGATCGTTAATTAAACCTAACTATCGAATAACCCAGGATAAGATCTCTAGATTTAATTAGGCAGTAGCGTTACGAATTAGAAAAACTGATTAATAAAGGCAACAACCACATACGATGCATCATTTAAGCAATAACCATATGCGATGTGTCATTTAACCTAAGTTATGTTATCCCTAATGATTAGGAATCATTAGTCGCTGGACATGAATTTCAAAATAACAATTACGGATTACATCAAAAATCTAGCAATGGTTTTGCAAATAAACGATTCAATGAATGCCTTAAAATTATCTTTTCATAATACCAAATTCAATCAACACAAGATAACATAATCAATTCCTAATGAGATAAAGAAACAAAAAAAACAAAGAAATACACTTAACCCGGGTTGTCGGTGTTGATTTCACCTCTGAACCAGTATCAGGATGTCTAGCCCTCCATCGATCTCTTTAAAAAAAGTGCTTCAGCCCCACTCACATATCCTTAGCTGAAACCCCTTTGTTCTTTCTTCACTGCACCTCCCTTCTCTATTGGCTACTCTCTATTTCACCTCTGGTATTGTTTTGTTGATGTGACAATTTAAGATCTTAGCCACCTTACTGTTCATGGAAAAACCCTTACAAATGTCTGCGTTTCATGCATAACATTTGTATGAAATGTATACATGGTCTACATAAACGTAGATGTTGTTTGCATTTAGTAAAACGCATGGTCTACATTTCTGGTGGCGTGGGATGCATTTTGGCTTACTTCTGCCCATTATCTTCATTGTCGTTTTCTTCTTGGACATTACTGTGCATTTTGGTCTTGATGTGGTCTGCAGTGTGTTGGCGTTTTCTTCATCTTTCATTTCCATTTTGCTCCTTCCAACCATCTATAAATTTTACGTGCATGGGTTGTCCCATCTACTGCATTGTTTGCAAGAGTTGGTCTAGCTGCTGCATTTTGCTCCATTTGTTGCTTGTCCTCCTATAGACTTCCATCTTTGTTTTACCATAATTTCAAAATGCTTTCCATTAATTTCACTCCATTAAATTCACGTTATTGCATGCAAAAACATGTAATTTCCATGTACAATAGTCGTGACCTATATTGCTTCATCATCTTGATTTCTTGCCTTTACTTGCTCCAATATTTCTCATTCTTATTCCATGAAGACAAGTAAAAATTAATTTTTGAAAAATGACCTAAATATTATGCTTACGACTCACTTTAACTTCTTTACTTCCGAATTATGCCTAAAATCACATATAAGTCAAAGTAAGTATCTTAAGCAATTTCATGTCATTAATCACTAAGTGTTATGGAATAAATTCATAATCAATTATACACCTATCAATTTCTCCCACACTTAGCTTTTGGTCGCCTTCAGGAAAAACATCAAAATTAAGCTCAAAGACCCAAAAACATTTACTTAATTCTCATATGTTCCGAGAATATATAATCACAAGCAAAGATGAATAACTTTCAAAAATTATTACAAGAAGTCAACATTCTAAGCTTTTACTAATGATCAATTAACATTCATCATCTTCAAAAACTGAGCAATCTAATGGTAGACTCAAAAAATGTGTTTAACTAAAATATATTCACTCAACACCATTCATGATCATGACAATCCATAACTTTGCATATCATTTCATTTCTCCACCGCTAATGTTCACCTGCAAGATCATGAATCAAAGTACTTTTTAGGATTGTAATATGGGCAAAGGTAAGGTGAGATGTATTTAGGTCAAGTAGCATGGAAGTAATTAAAGTTAGTGAAACAAAATGCAAAACTCAATATGGCATCAAATGCACAAGTTCACACTCATACAAAATTAGGTACCGTCAGCTATAACAAATGCAACACTTAAATTTCACAACTCATTTCAGCTCTCACATACAAATCACATGAAGCATATACCAGTCTGAAGGAATCACTCATACAATTTATGTGAACAATACATTGAAACCACAAGAGTGAACTTTCCAAGCCAACATTTGCCTCTTATTCAACATACTCACACAGCACATTCATTTTAACTCTAGGAAGATATATTAATCATGAATACTTTGCAAACTCAAATGCATTTCCTCCTCGATAAATTTATTTAAACAAAAAAAATTCATTCTTTTTCTTCTTTCTTTCTTTTTCTTTTTCTTTTCTTTTCTCTTTATCTTTCTTTTTTTTCCTTATAAAAATTAAAATAAACTACATCAACATAGGAATTTCAATGATAAGACATAACAAAACATCCCAACATTAACCAACCCATACATATATACACCCCATACTTACACTTTTGTATATCCATAAACTCACCAATCATAAATGTTCCACTAGTTTTATGGCTCGGGTAGGACATTTGGTTAATTATAAAGCATGTAATATGGTTGATACAAAAAGAAAGGTATAAAGCTCAAAGGGGGTTAATAAGGGAAAAACCTTATCGATAAGGTAGGTTATTTGGCTAATGTAGTTCAAAAAAATGAAGAATGCCTAATCATTTCCATGTTAATGCATATGATAAAAATGTGATCTCGAATAGAAATTCAAGGCAAAAATAGAATGTACCTGTGATAAAGTTCACACATTATCAAAAGACAATGAGACTAATATGAATGTGTTAGACAAATAAGGCCCAAATCTCACCAACTTTGTTTACCACTAGTACTACTATTCTAAAGATAATCCATATCGACCAATCATAAGAGTAAAAATACATACTAAAATTGCTATGAAATTCTCTAGTCAATTCATACTCTAATCACGACTATATAATCCCAGAAGCAATAGAAAATGAGAAAAATGTTTGTTTCATTTTTTTTATTCTTTCTCTCATTTTAATTGAAAACTTAAAGACAAGTAAGAAACAAACCAACAAAGAACACACATGCATATAAAAAGAAATGAAAAAATGTAAAGAAAATAAATTTACTTCCCTTGGGTTGCCTTTCAAGAAGCGCCTTAGTATAGGGTTGTTGACTTAACTCCATGTTTTCCTCACGTGACAAAATTGTGATCTTCAGTTATTACAGTTAGCATCACTTCCATGCGAGGTTGTTTCAGATAGGGCCATAATTGATCTTCATCCCTACTTAGCATCTTCCCTATCCTTATATTCTTAATCTCGACTGAGTTCATACACTTTACAAAGATCTTAAATGTCTCTTCACCTTTTTCTTCCTCATTGAATTCCTCCAATCTACCATGTAAAGGTGAAGAGTCATTCTTAACAATAAAATGGAACTCAGTACTTACCTCTGAGCTAAAAGATATGTATTTTTTCTGCTTCAAGCTCCTCCTCTGCTTCTTATACACAAGCAACTCCTTGAGTAATGCTGTTAAAATTCTCAAGATCCTCATCACTCTATAAAGTTTCCGTACAAACATCTATTGGGTACACCTTAGGTTGATACGACTTCTTCTCTTTTCTTTGCAGCTCTAGATGATTGATATCTCCCCATTGAAGGAATGCATATTGTTGGAATTGTAGAGCATCCTATCATATTTGCTATACACCTCGCTGAAACAGCTATTGCATATTCTGTTGGAACTGTTGTATATCTTATTGAATTTGAAAATTGTTATCAGCTATAATATTAAGCATTTATTCTAAAAATGTACTTGAGTCGTGTTGGCTCTCTAAATCTTGGCAACTAGACTAAGATTGTCTTTCATCCTACTGGAATTGTGGGATATCTTGTCATGTTTTCTGTAAACTCTCTTGAAGCTGTTGCATTCCTTGTTGAAATTGAAGATTGTTAGCATTAAAGGTCTTGATATAGTAGTCCAAAGATATACCTAAATCGTGATAAGAAACTTCTGGTATATACAAGAATTGTTGTGCATCCTATAAAATATCATGGAAGTAACTTTGTCGATTATCCCATCCATAACTAAAGTTAGGTTGATCAGTCCAACATTGGTTATAGGATTGAGAGTAAGAGTTAAAGAAAAAATTATTTCCTTCCATGAATTTTTTTAATATTTATCATAAACACGAAATAGAAAAAATGAAAGGATCACAAAATAATTGAAAAGAAATTGATTACGAACAAATATATACAAAACGTCAATTAAATCATAACCAAAAACTAAAACACCACACTCCCTGGCAATGGAAACACAATTGACAGCTTGTCATAACATTAGTTAAAATAAAATAACTAGATTACTATTATAACAGTGGTGAGTCTAGGTCGATCTCACAGAGAGTACGTGTAAAGTTGTTAAAATGACATTAATCAATGTTTTGGAAAAAGGGTGATTTTGGATTTTGAAATAAGGAAATAAAATAAAACTAACCTAATGAAAACAAATTAAAGAAAGCATTCAAAAAATGATAAAAGTGGGGAATTCGATAGGGACCCAATTCTTTGGTTCAATCTCGACCTGCACCCTAATTAAGCATATTTCATTGATTTATTCTTCTCAGACCTCTCCTAGTAACTATTAATAGTGGGTTAATAATTAACCCAAAATTTCCCTTAGGTTTTGTTTAATCAAGATACGATCGTTAGTTAAACCTAACTACTGAATAACCTAGGATACGATCTCTAGATTTAATTAAGTAGTAGCATTATGAATTAGGAAAACCGATTAATCAAGACAACAACCACATATGATGTGTCATTTAACCTATGTTATGTTATTCCTAATGATTACAAATCATTAGTTGCTACACATGAATTTAGACATAACAATTATGGATTACATGAAAAATTCTAGCAATAGGTTTGCAAATAAACAATTCAATGAATGCATTAAAATCATCTTTTCACAATACTCAATTCAATCAACACAAGATAACATAATCAATTCCTAATGAGAGAAAGAAACAATAAAAAAAAAGAAATACACTTAACCTAGGTCGTCGATGTCGATGTCAACTCCGAACCAGTGTTGGGATGTGTAGCCCTCTATGGTTCTCTCCTGAAAAAGTGCTTCAGCCCCACTTATATATCCCTGAACAAAAACCCCTTGTTCTTTCTTCACTACGCCTCTCTTATCTATTCACTACTCTCTAATTCACCTCTAGTACTATTTTGTTGATGTGACAATTTAATATGTTGGCCACCTTATTGTTCACACAAAAACCCTTATAAAAGTCTTGACCAAATGACTGCGTTTCATGCATAACATTTGCATGAAACACAAGTGTTTAGTAAAACGCATGGTCTGTTTTTCAAGTAGCATAGGCTAGGTTTTGGCTTGCTCCTACCTATCATCTACGTTGCCATTTTCTTCTTTGATGATGTTGTGCATTTTTTATCTTAGCATGGTCTACAGTGCATTAGCGTTTTCTTCATCTTGCATTATTGTTTTGCTCCTTCCAGTTATTTATTAATTTCATATCCATGGATTGTCCCATCTACTGTGTTGTTTGCTAGAGTTGGTCTAGTTGATACTTTTTGCTCCATTTGTTGTTTGTCCTCCTGCTAGCTTCCATCTTTGTTTTACGATAATTTCAAGATGCTTTCCATTAATTTCACTCCATTAAATTCACGTTATTGCATGCAAAAATATGCAATTTCTATGCACATCAATCGTGAGCTATATTGATTCATCATCTTAATTTTCTTATCTTTACTTGCTCCATTATTTCTCATTTTTACTCCATAAAGACAAGTAAAAATTAATCTTCAAAAAATGACCTAAATATTATGCTTTCGACTCACTTTAACTTCTTTGCTTCCGAATTATACCTAAAATCACATATGAGTCAAAGTGAGTATCTTAAGCAATTTCATGTCAACAATCACCAAGTGTTATGGAATAAATTCATAATCAATTAAGCACCTATTAAATGTCCTCGTGGGATCGAATCATATTTTATGTTACCCGTTATAGCTACACCGTGCAGTAATTAACAAACCTAAAAAAATTCAATAAATTTTTTAGCGTCATTACCGGGGACGGTGATATTAGGAAAATCCTAGTTTTTTAATCTAACGGTTACTTTATTTTATTATGTTTTTCTTAGTTACGTCATTTAATTTGTTTAGTTTGTTAGTTTATTTTCTTTAGTTTTACAACTAGAGTCTATGTCAGTTTATGACCCAAAGTACATA
>JAOQMP010040341.1:0-11468 GCA_027563575.1 Erythroxylum pedicellare | reverse complement strand
TCATATACATCTAAACATATACAAGATAAAGAATGCCTTTAAATAATTTGTCACTAAACTACAACCAAATCGATTGGTTGTAAGGCATAAACCAACAGAATGCATAAAGTAATAAGTGAACAAAGGGATACAAAACATATTATGAGATATACAAATGTAAATATACTACGACTCTACACTTATTGATGCTACCAAAATGTTCTTCCTTTTTCTTTTTTCTTTTTTCTTTTCTTTTCTTTTCTTATTTTTCTCTTTTTTATTTTTATATAATTGAAGAAACAACAAACAAAATAGAAACTAGATACAATTTGATTGAAGAGTAAGAGTATAACTCAACTCATCTCAGAAAGAAAAAATTTGTACTAAAAATCCCAAACTAGCTCATCACTTAATACTTTACTAAACTTGTGAATGGGTAGGCTAATGAGGTTTTAGGTTTTGAAATATGAGGTGTTTTCAAGAAAAAAAAAGGGTTAAGGCTCAATGGGGCTAATAAGGGATAATAACAACGGTAGGTCAATTAAGCCAAAGGTAATCACAAAAAAGGGCTTTAATCATTTCTATTAAGCATGCATCCAGTAGACTCAATCTGATTCAAAGTAAGTTCTGAAGGTAGTAACCTAAAAGGGCATCACACACTTAAAGAAATAAGATGACTATAGATGGAGTCATATGAGCCCAAACCTCACATTGACTTAAATGAAAATTCATTATGCATCTCTACACTATCTCATTGCTCAAGTGTCACATTTTGAGTAAGCTTATGCAACCAACTACTTTTCATCACTCAATATGATTCACTCTCTACTCAAGTGGTCTAATTTATTTTCAAACATGCATTCAATCTTATTCCAGCTAGCATGATAGAATCTCATGGAAAAACAAATCAATATGATTCAAGTGTGGTTCCATTGCTTAACACAAAACAACATCAACATCAATCAACAACCTAATATGCCTAAAAACATGCATCCTAATTAGCAAAATGCAGATAGTAAATAAACCAAATTTAAACGATGCAATTGACAAGGCAACTGTCATCTTCCCACACTTGGACAACACATTGTCCTCATTGTGACAAAGCAACCACAAAATTAAATGGAAACATCATCACCCAAACAAGTAACATAACTAATAAAGTAAATAAAACAATATAAAAAGTGAAGAGTAGGAAAGCTTATGGATATTGAGGTGGTGAAGGTGTAGGAGAAGGGACTTTAATGTTTTGCTTATGTAAGAACTTTAGGAAATTCTTATTGATATACCACTGCTCCTTATGTACTTATCGTACTTGGTTGCCAAGCTCATTGATTTGTAGCATCATTTGTTGCTAATTTGTAGACATTTGATTAAGAAATTGCTGAAATTGATCAACATTTTTTGTTGTTGTTGTTGGTTCCTCTTCGACTTCTTCTTCTTGAGGCTTCGGTGATGCTTGAGATGTGGATGATTGCTACATGGCTGCATTCTTACCCTTCCTGTTCTTGACAACAGTACGCTTCTGAGGATTTCAGATCTCTATAGAGTAGAGCTCCAAAATTTAAGAGCTTCTTAAATATGATAAATCAAACACATCATAATTAGCAGTACGCATAGTATCCACATCAAGATGATAAAATGAAGCTAAACAACGACAATTTAAGCCATACCAAAATATGAGCTTTTCTTTTTAACGCAACTCACAATAGAACTAAAAACTATATATGGGGTATTTATTTTAACTTTGCGATCTATGCACCAAGGAAAGAAAAGTTATTTAGCAGAACACTTATTACTTTTAGTTTTATTAAAAACCTTATTGCTTTTAGTTTTGTTAAAAACAATTAAGCATATAAATTTGTGAAACAGTAAGTGTTTAGTGCTACGAATTAAGGTGTTCGGTTTATTCCTAAAATCAAACGTGTTTTCACCTATAAGGCTTTTCCAATAGTCATCCACTTAAAGGTCATTATGATCATCTAAAACTATAGTGTTCGACAAGTCAAAAAGTGCACGAATGAGTGTATAATCAAGCTTATATACACGACCACCTATTTTAAACTAGAAGGTAACCATTTTAGGATTATAATGCACAGCGGTGAAAAATTCAATAGTCAGGATATATCGATAAATAACAACTAATTAAACAACTCCAAGTAAAATTCGCAGCTAATCGTTTAATAATACGCCTCAAACAAAGAGTTTCTAACAATTCAAAATCAAAATATCGGGGAGGAAATCATTCTCTATCTTTAAAGTCCCTAAATCGCATACTTTCGTCTTCTAAAAAAATTAGGAATGGGGCACAAAAATTTACTACTATATATTGGTTTCACCTTCTTTGAAGACTTTAAGGCTCAATTGGTCAATGAGTTTCTAAGTGGCGAGCTTCTTGGGAGCCATTGAAGAAGAAAAATCTACAAAAATATACAAAAGGGAGGTGAGCACATTTTAGAGAGAGAAAGTGTTGGACCCCTGCTTCCAGAGCCCAACATTCGGAGTCATAAAGCGTGAGCATATTGTCCTATAGGGTTATTTCAAGGAACCCTCATTAGTCATCATCTCACATGAGTGGCGCCTACACCGGTCGAACATTTAGACAAACTCATTTCTCCTATTTCATAATAGATTTTGGGAAACCTCAAACTGGAATTACAACTTGACTTCTTCATAATATTTGTTTCCCATTGTCTTAAGTTTCTAATGACACCAAAATTATTCAAATTAGTTTAGAAATCTAAAAGTTAGGACCCAAACCTTTTCAGACTGTTATTAAACTGGAACAGTACACTATACCCAACTTCCATCCAAAAAATGTAAGTCTTAGGGACTGAGTTAAAATTCTATTCCTTCAAATCATTTGTAACTCTATGTCTCTAGTTTATTTAGAAATAATAATAATCTCATTTAGAGGTCGGATGATGCAGTTATGGCTGAAGAAAATCAAACAAGGTTTTGTCCTCAATCATATTGAACCTATTTCGGGACAATTAATTATAAAATGATTAATCTATCAAAACCTTAAAATTATTTAAATCGTGCTTATTCATTAAGAAAAATTTTTGGGGCCAACAGAAAGAAATAAAAAACTTACCAAATCCTTGTATTCTTGGTTGTGTAGTGTGAAATAAGTGTAAAAGAAGTAATTAATGATGGAAAAGATGAAAAAAATACCACGGTTTAGGAGAAAAATGAAATTTTTTCGAAGCTAGGGTTGGTAAGAGAGTCAGCTGCAGAGTGAATAACTTAGGGAAAGTGACGAAAGAAGAAGAAAAGAGGGTTTTTTTTTCTAAAAAAGTGTTTGTTGAAGGATCCCACGATCGTGGGAATCCCTATAATTTCCACATTCGTAGGTTAAGGCTCCATAAACTTTCTAGAGAGAGCCTTCCCACACTTGTGGAAAATGGATCAATTTTGATGATCGTAGGTTAAGGCTCCAGAAAGTTTATGGAAAGCCTTCCTAAAATTTTCTAACTTCTTATTCTTCTTCTAAGCTTAACATGCATTCCCAACAGCTATCCAACAAAAGATTTGAAAAGGAAACAAGTTCAAACTCAAAAAAAATTCAAACCAAACATAATCAAAACCAAACAATTCAAACACACAAGTAAACAAAATCAAGCAAACAACAGGTAAATTTTCTAAGTTAAGGTCATTAACTTGACCATTTCACATACATTCATGAAGGAGTAAAGGAAAGGAAAGAGATGATTTGCCTTTCTTATAAGTATGAACCTCTATAGAATGGCTTGCATCTATGCCCATTGACCATGAATGATTCACCCTTGTCATTTTCTAACTCCAAAACTCCATAGCGAAACACTTGAATAACCTTGAAAGGTCTACTCCATCTTTACTTAAGCTTTCCGGGAAATAACCAAAGTCTTGAATTAAACAAAAGCACTAAGTCCCCATTCTTGAAATCCTTCTTCTTGATGTGAGCTTCATGCCACTTCTTTGTCCTTTCCTTGTACAACTTGGCATTTTCATAAGCGTAAAACCTCAATTCTTGTAATTCGTCAACTTGTAACAATCTTTTCTCATCTACAAGCTTCCAATCCATGCCCGATGCTCCAACTTGAAAGGTAAATGGTACATCTTGCCATAAACAAGTTTATAAGGAGTAGTTCCTATGGATGTTTTGAACGTTGTCTTCTAAGCCCATACGGTGTTGTCTAGCTTTAACACCCAATCCTTTCTTGAGGTGCTCACTACCTTCTCCAAAATCTTCTTCAGCTCTTTGTTTACCACCTCCACTTAACCATTGGTTTGAGGGTGGCAAGGAGTTGCCATTTTATGATGAACATTATATCTTTCATAAGAGCCTTAAATGGTTTGTTGCAAAAATGGCTCCCTCCATCACTTATAATCACTCAGGCACTCCAAATCTCATAAAGATCTTTTTGATGAACTTTTGAACCATCTTGTTGTCATTAGTTGGAGTAGCTATAACCTCAACCCACCTGGAAACATAATCAACTCCAACTAATATATAAGTATTACCTAAGGAGGATGGGAATGGTCCCATGAAGTCCAAACCCCATACGTCGAATATCTCCACCTTCATGATGCTTGAAAGTGGCATGTCATCCTTCTTCGATATGTTACCCACTCTTTGACACCTATCACACTTTAACATAAAATCTCGAGCATCCTTAAACAAAGTTGGCTAATAGAATCCACACTCTAAGATCTGAGTTGCAGTCTTTTTAACTCCATAATGTCCCATATAAGGTGAACTATGACTTTGCATCAACATTTTAGGCATTTCATCTTCGGGGATATACATACGAATCACTCTGTTAGGATATATCTTCATCCCAAATATAATGAGAAAATTGAAACACAAACTGCTTCTTTTGTTGATAAGAGATATCAGAAGGAAGAATACCACTTGAGAGATAATTTGTAATATCTGCAAACCAAAGACCGAAAGGGTTGTCTACCATCTTTAAAGCCTCATAAAAAAAACTCTCCTCGATTTCCTCTTCTTCTTTATTATGCCCCCCATCAAGTCTCGAGAGATAGTTTGTTATAACATTTTCTGCCCCCTTTTTATCTTTAATCTCAAGTTCAAATTCTTGGAGCAGAAGCAGCCATCAGATAAGCCTAGCCTTGGCATCCCTTTTCATAAAAAGATATCGCAATGCTGCATGATCTGTAAAAACAACATATGAGCCTAAAAGATAAGAACTAAATTTCTCACATGCAGATACCACAGCAAGCAACTCCTTTTTTTTATAGTTGTGTAATTCAATTGTGCTCCCATCAAGGTCTTGCTTGCATAGTAGATAGTGTGCAGCCTCTTTTCGTTCCACTGACTAAGGACACAGCCAATGGCATGATCGCTTACATCACACATAATCTTGAATGGAAGAGACCAATTAGGCAATGTCAGAAAGGGTGCTAATGTAAGTGACTTTTTTAACCTATTAAAAGCATCCAAACAAGCATCATCACAAATAAAAGGCACATCTTCAACTAATAAATGAGTTAAGGGTCTAGCGATAAGAGAAAAATCCTTGATGAATCGTCTGTAGAACCCTACAAGGAAGGCTTGGATGAACTTGATGTTGGTGGGAGGTCGTAGCTTTTCAATTACTTCAGTCTTAGCTCGCTCCACTTCAATCCCTTTGTACGAGATTTTATAGACCAATACAGTTCCCTCTTGGACTATGAAGTGACATTTTTCCTATTTCAAAACAAGATGAGACTCCTCACATCTTTGAAGCACTCTGTATAAAATCAAGCAATGATTAAAAGATTTTCCAATGACAGAGAAATCATCCATAAATACCTCCATGAATTTCTCATTCATGTTTGCGAATATGGCCATTATGCACTTTTGGAATGTGGCTGGTGCATTACATAAACTGAATGACATCTTCTGATAAGTAAAAGTCCCACAAGGACAAGTGAAAGTAGTCTTATCTTGATCCTATAGTTATATAACCACTTGAGTATCCATCAAGAAAATAGTAAAATGCATGGCCAACCACTCTTTTAATCATTTGGTCCACAAAAGGTAAAAGGAAGTGATCTTTCTTGGTAGACAAATTGAGCTCCTAGTAATTAATACATACTCTCCAACCTGTGATGGTCCTAGTCAAAATCTTTTCACCTTTTTTAGCTTCCATCATTATCATGCCTCCCTTCTTAGGCACACAGTGTACTAGACTCACCCACTCAATATCTGAAATGGGATAAATAATCCTTGCATCTAATAACTTTACTACCTCCATCTTCATAACCTCTTACATGCTTGGATTTAACCTTCTTTGTTGCTCTTTCACCAATTTGCATTCTTTTTCTAGGTTAATCTTATGCAATACCAAATTGGGGCTAATCCCCCTAATATTAGAAATTTGTCATCCTATAGCTCTCATCCTTTTCTTAATGGTCTCCACCACTTTCTCTTTTTGCTCAAAATCTAATTGGTTCAAGATAATGATGGATAGGTTATGGTTTTCACTTAAAAAGGTGTAACTCAAATGAGAAGGTAGAGGTTTAAGCTCTAATGTGGGGGGTTTAACAAAAGAAGGTGGTGTAGGTGTATTTGTTCTCTCCAAGTTCTCTAACTCGACTTCCTCACATAAATACTCCTCTCATACTCTCATCCCTGAGCACTTTAGTAACTTCATTAACTTCCTCTTTAACCTCCTTCACACATTAATCCACAACATCAATCTCCATACATACATTACCATCCCTCGATTTCTTCAAAGATTTAGACATACTAAACTCATCCTGCTCATCACTAATCCTTAAAACAAGTTTTCCCTCATGCATATCAACCAATGCCCTACCAGTATTTATAAAGGGCCTACCTAAAATCAATGGACAATTTTTATTCGCATCAAAATCCAATACCACAAAATCAATAGGAATGATAAATTTATCTACTTTTACTAACACATCTTCTATAACTCCATATGGTCTCTTGATGGATTGATCTGCAAGTTGAATCAGCATGGATGTTAGCTTAACCTCTCTTAGTCTTAATTTCCTGAAAACAGATAAAGGAATCAAGTTAATGCTTGCACTTAAATCACATAAGCATTTAGAAAATTCAAAGTCACCAATAACACATGAAATCGTAAAATTCCCTGGATCTTGTAGTTTTGAAGGCATCGTGCTTTAGATAATCGAACTACAATTCTTCATTAAAGACTGTCTAATTTTCCTCCCAAGTATGTTTGTGTGTTAGTATGTCCTTCAAAAACTTCACGTACTTGAGCATGCACTCCAAAGTTTCCACCAATGACAAGTTGATTTGAAGCTTCTTCAGTTTCTCAAAAAACTTGGAAAACTAAGTGTCCATCTAATGTTATCTCACCCTTTATGGATATAGAAGTTTGGGCTTGTATGGTGGCGGTGGCACATAAGGCCTCTCTTCTTCTTTCTCTTCTCTAATCTCCTTACCTTTTCCATTTTCTTGGCAATCCTTTTTCACACTTGGTCCCTCCATCTTCTTTCCACTTAGAAGTGTGATAGCCCTTAATTATTCCTTTGGGTTGGCCTCGGTATTGCTTGGTAAGCTACCTACACTTATAAAAGACATTGCATGAGTAAGTTGACTTACCTGTACCTCCAAGTTGTGGATGGATAAGATATGGTTCTTCACTATCTGATCAAACTTTGCCTCTATCCTCTTTTGACTTTCCTTCTAGCTCGAAAGCATCCTCTTTTGGTTCTCTTCTTGATTTGCTTGTTTGGACCCTAAAACATTCATCAACTTGTCCATTTTGTTCCAAGTCTGTTTTGCTGAAATCACGAAGGTCCTTCCTGTCTTGTTTGGTCGTTTGCATTATTAGTATTCTAAGAAAAATTCTGGTGGTTTTCTACCCCAAATTATAAGTATTCGAGTACAGATTGTGACCTCATTGTGGTTGACCCAAGTAACTTACCTGTTTAGTGCTACTGGCTCCTAACAAGAAAAATTATGCTATGTAATGGTTGTCCTGCCCACATACCTCACACTGTGATTAAATAGCTTTGGTTGTAGATGAAGATGCTCCTTGCATGGTGAGGGCAGTGATTTGTGCCTGCAAAGTAGTAACAGAGGCTATTAGGATCATACCTTTTTGCTCATTCTACCTTTGCCTACTCCTTTTACTTCACCATATGCAATTGTTGCTCACTAACTCTTCCAAAAGATCATGAGCTGCGTCGATAGTTTTCCTCATCAAAGATCCTCTAGTATATACATCTATGGTCCCTCTTGTGCTCTAATTTACACCATTATAGAATGTTTGCATGAGGAACTCTCTTGGAAGGTTATGGTGAGGACAACTTTTCTGTAGTTCTTTAATCCTCTCCTAAGCTTCATATAAAGACTCCTCATCTCTTTGTTGAAAATTTGTGATTTCCTTAATGATCCTTGTCATCTTGGCCAATAGGAAGTATTTAGCAAGAAATGCCTGGGGTAGCAATTCTTAAGTATTAATCTGCCCTGAGCTAAGTGAATTGCACCATGCCTTCGCCCGATCTTTCAAAGTGAAAGAGAATAGTTGCAACCTCATAGCATCGTAAGACATCCCATTAAATCTAAAAGTGTCGTATATCTCTAAAAAAAATTAGCAATATGGGCATTGGGATCTTCGTTAGACAATACATAGAACTACACGCTACTATGAAGAATGTTGAGGAGTGCTGGTTTGATCTTGAAATTGTTAGCTTGAATCACTGACCTCGCAACTCCTTTAAGACTAAATCCTGGCCTCATAAAGTCTATCAGTTTCCTTTCAACCCCTAATTGTTCTCCTTCTTTTGCCATATTTCTTTGTATAATGTCTTGGTGCTTCGCTGTTCTCAACTGTCATTCGTGCCTTGTGATATCTACTAACTCTTCATCGCAAAATTCAGTATTCCTTCGCATGTTCCTTGTGTTCATGCACATTTAAAGACACAAGGAAACATATCAAAAACTCTTAAATCAAAGTAACCTAAAAGAAACAAGATGTTAAACAAACAATCCCTAGCAATGGTGCCAAAAACTTGTTGAATGCAAAACAGATTACTAGTCTTATACTCAAAACTGCAACTATACGGATCGTACTTGTAGTTGGAAGCAGATATTGATCCCATGAGGATTGTGTTTAGGCACCATTTAATTTAGGTTGTTCTTTGTTTAAGAAATTGTTTCACTCGAACTTAAAAAATAAATAAAATAAAGACAAACTAAAATTAATAGGAAATAATGCAACCCAAACCAAAATCATAAACTAAGACTTACAGAAAAACTAAGATTGAATATTAAGACTTGTCATTATCCCTACTTGCTCCTCTCTAATTAATTAATCCAATTTATGCTTAGCCCAAGATTTCCTAAAATTCTAGGTATCCTCTCTCAAGCTGTAACTAAATGTCACTGGTTAAATAAATTAGAGTTAACTTTGGGATCTCTCGATATAGAAATCCTTTCCTAAGCATTTAATTAGGTATGAAGCTATCCTCTAGGTAGTGAATTGATCTATTAAAATTCTCTTGCTAATAAATGAATAACTTGTTATTTATGGGTCTACTAATTGTCAACTCTCATTGTACAATTAAGTTGACAATTAATATAGATTACCAAGCTCACTCTCTCGATTTATTGCAAGGTTTAAGCACAATAAATAACAAAAATATGAATATCATTAAATTGATAACTAAAGGTTCACAAATAGTTCAAAAAACAAACATTAAAGATTTTTTTTAGCCAATCATAATATCCATAACATTAAAAATCAAATAATCCGTAATAAACATATTAGAAGAGAAAGAATTTGAAATAAAACTGGATGGGGTAGCTCCTCCTCTTCTTTGCCCGAATATGGAAAATATGGATGATGGGGTGCTCTTTGCCTAATTAGGAATGGAACCTTGAATCTCCACCTATCTCTAGGCTCTAGCTCCATCTTTTGGTTCTAGGAAGCAAGTTTCACTGCTATCTCTGACGGCTCTCGGGATTCTCTTCCTTACAAAGTCACAAAAACCTAAAAAATACAAGGAACCCGCATGCCCCTTCAATTTCCAGTTCCCATAATCATGGAAATTAAACTTGTGCTTCCCAAGATCATGGGTTATCTTGACAGAAACTTTCTTAATAGATTTCCCACAATCGTGAAAAACATGCCCTTTTCACAATCATGGGTTCTTGTTTTTTAGTAGGTCCACTTCTCTTCTCTTTTCTTAGTCCCTAGCTTAATCATAAAGGTGTCTACCTTCCATTCCTACACCAAAATGATCAATTCCTACCCTAAACCAATATCAAACACAAAAGAACAACCATAAAGATCAAACTAAACAAAAACACACAAAACATGTCCTAAAACACAATAATATTAACCTATCATGCAAAAAACATATACCAAATACTTAGAAAAACACATACTAATGCACAACTATCACTATTCTCTTAAGTACCTTGTTGAACACCTCAATAACCATAAATAATAGGTAGGGGATATATAACCCTCCTACTTAAGTCCTTTGGCACCTTTTATTATGTTTGATGATTCACCGTTGACTAATATATTAAACGAGACAATAGTGAGGCACTACTCAATGTAATCTAAGAAAATTTTAGGAAAGTTATAGGCTTTGATTATGTCTAGAATAAAGGGCGTGTTAACTGTATCAAAAGCCTTATGAAAATTGACTTTAAGTGCATAATTTCTCCTTATTCTTTTCCTTATATAATTCTTAAACAAATTTTGGACTAACCCTTTTTCTATTATCTAACCTATGAATCAAATTGTTGATTTTAATTAGAAATTAAATGAAACAAATAAACTAAAATTTTAAACATAACAGGGAAAATATTAAGAAAATGTCATTAATGTGTTTTTGCTTAATATTTTATATTTTTGCATATTTGGCACTTAATTTGTTACATAGCATAATTGCCTACATGGACTAACAGAAGAATTCTGTCAAAATCACGGTAAAAATTGAAGATTTAAAGTGCAAAAAGGATACATGGTCGTGCATATGGCCATGCACTTTCCTGACCCTATGCATCTTCATGATTCTTGGAATTTTTGGTTATGTCATGCATCTCCCTAGAACCCTAAATTTCAATATAAAAGATGTGTTTGAAGGAAAATAGGGGAGCAATCATAAAGTAGACATAAGGAGGCAATTTCCAGACATCAATTTTGTTCTCAAAGGGTGATATTGATCTAAGAACATAGGAAATATAAAGAAATCATTAAAAGATCCATCAAAATACAAGATCAAGTCTTTACATTGTGAGAATATTCGATAAAAGATAATCAGGGAGCTTTAGAATTCTGAACCCATTGTTCTCAATTCCTTTTTCTTTCGGTTTACGTTTGATTTCTTATTCAATAATATATAATTAAATGTCCAGTTAGTATTTAGGTTAGATGAACCTTATCTTAATACTTTGATATGATTTGATTCTTTTATTAATGCAACTAGTTTGATTGATTGTTGCAATCCAATTACTTATTTTATTTATGTTCTAGTAATTCAAAATATTA
>JAOQMP010040286.1:0-11470 GCA_027563575.1 Erythroxylum pedicellare | reverse complement strand
CAAGGGCAACACAAAAATACATCCAATTTAACCAAAAACATATGGAATACTTCTTTTATCAATTCACCTCACATCACATTCATAAATCCAAGCAAACATATCAACAATTTTCATACATATTTCATGTCTAAGTATGTATGTCTATGCTGAAGCAAACAAATTATCCACTTACTCTTGTCTTTTACATTAAGTATCATTATATCTCTTACTATATTTAGATTTACTTAATTCATTATGTTCACTTCTTAATACACCCTAGAAATATTATAATACTTCTAAGGTATATGTTGGGGCATTACATTTCTCCCCCTTAAAAAGAATTTCATCCTCAATATTTATACTTGTATCCTTATGGTGACATACTGGGCTGGATAAAACCCTTGTCCAAAAACTCCTGTAAGTGAATCTTCAACTCTTTTAATTATTTAAGAGCCATTTTATAAGGTGCCCTTGAAATAGGAGTTGTGCTAGATACATTCCCAGTAGATAGTTCTACCTCCCTCTTATGTGCAAACCCGGTAACTCTTCTGGGAACATGTTACGAAACTCATTTACTACTAGTAAGTCTCGTAAATTCACCTTCTCCCTTTTTAAATCAATTACTAAAGCAAAATACACCTCACACCCTTTTCTAAGAATTCATTTTGCTAGGATGGTTGATATTATATTAGTTAGATGATTAGACGTAATACAATGCACCACTATTTCTAAACCATCAGAATCTTTGAGGTCAATTGATTTTAACTCACAATCAACTACAGCTTGGTGTTTGAACAACCAATTTATGCCCAAGATCAATTCAAATTTATAGACGAGTAACTCTGTCATATTAGCTGCAAATTGTTTCCACGCATTCAAGGTATACAGTTCTATTCAATGCTATACATATACATATTACAAAACTCCCCAATGCTTAATATTATCATTAAATATTAGTAATGCATCTTTACATTTACATAGTAATCTAAAAGAAAACATACAATTTCCTTTTTTTATTACATGTGCTATCATTTGTAACTAAAAACACATTCCAAAAGTAGTTTTTCTTTTATCTGTTGGCCTTGGTTCCTACAAATGTTCCTTGTACCTCACTCCTATGACTTGGACCTACACAAATTAACACTCGTGCTAAACTTGAAAGCTTAGTGGGTAAAACGCTTAGTTTGGATGACCACTCATAGTAGTCATCCGCCAAGTACATACATTTAAAAATATCACATCTCATATACCATAAATTCACATTCATGAACCAAACATTGATATTCAATGCTAATGTAAACAATGATGGCATACTTAAGCAAAGTACATAATGCAAATATGCTTCAACATATTATCCATATACTGAAAATGCATATTTATAAGCCAAATATTGATATTCAACACTTACTGATACAAATTATCAATATAATTGCACATCATTATAACCAATACAAATGCTCATCAATACTAATGATTAATGTTTTCTTGTTGTATTTCTTATATATGATTGTTAAGTTTCCTTTTTGTGTCACATTTTTTGTGGGTGTGGATAATGGGTGTTGTGGATATTCAAAGATATCAAACTGTGGATACCCGAAGGTATCGAACTGTAGTAGCTACAATGTAACCCTACAGGCATGCCTATCTATCCACATCCAAAACAACAGAGCAGTCACTATAACATTTCCTTTAACCGTTTGCAAATTTCACAATTTATATATTAACAAATCATATGATATACATTTCAAGTCATAAAATCTATATTTGCATTCATACATGCATTTCATGGCTTACCACCAGTAGAAGGATATCAAAATCACACTTGTTTAATCATACCATACACATATGAGGAATGAATATGCATATAAATCATTTATGTACACGTAAATTTTCTCTGGAATGCCTTATGCTCAATCTTATATTCCAATGTTCAGTCTCTTAATTCAAATGTGGTAAGTCCCATTTCATTTATTTCTAGGTGTTTAAAAATTTTCATACACATTCATAAAGGTTTGGATAAGATGCAATAGAAATCAGAAATAAAAACAACATCATGGTCGTGAGAAACACTTTCTGTATTCTTACCACTATTTGTTCCTTAACATTCATATACAAAACGTCAGAACTGGGTTTATAGGTCTTCCAGAAATTTCTCCCTCTGTGTCTCTCATTTCTATAACACTAACAATCAAGTCATTTGGGCTCCTAACTTGTAAGATATAGGTCAAATATCTAAGCTACTCCAAAATAGGGGTAACATCACGTCACTATTTTTAATATCAATTTCCAAGGTCATAAAGCCAGAACTAAGTCAAAGTATCTTCTAGGTATTTCTAGTTCTATATGTTAGGTTTCATATGAACTAAAATCACCCAATTTGGAGGTCTGTAGGCTGAGTTATGACTCAAACAATGTGACTAGTTCAACAAACCCTAGACAGAATTCCACTACATGGTAATCTCTTTTCATATTCAACCAATTCTATATAAGGTAACACCAAAATAGCATAAAACTATCATCCCAGCAACCATTCCAATTCCAAATGAATCTTTTTACTTATTCAAATGTACACAAATGGAGAAATTAACTAAGTGAAGTCCCAAACCATAAAATTGGCAAAGTAGTTCTTGTAATGCTTTTCCTTCCCTTTCTCTTTGGCTTTTCTTGAATCACCAAGTGAAAAATGATGAGATGAAGAAGGTGAAATGGAGAGGAGAAAATTCTAAAATTAAGCCATCAAAATGCCATCCATCTTCCCTCTCCATATGCCATTTCATGAATTTTTTAATCTTAGACACATGTTTCAATCCTATTGAACTATATGTCAAAATCTTATTGAATAATGTGTTATAATCCCATTGGACCAAGTGTTACAATTCTATAGGATCATGTGTTACATTTCTATTAAACACACATGCTTTAATCTTATAGGTCCATGAGTTGGCTTTAGGAAAATTACATGTTGGCCCTTCTTCTTCCTTTAATTCCCATATTTGCCTATAATCTTATCAATTTATTTCATTACCCTATGTATTAAGTTTATAATGGCATAAATTTCATGTAATTTAGTTAATTATATTAGGAGTTATATCCCAAAAACTATAGGCCATTTGAAAATATGGACAATAACCACTCAACTTCAAAATAGAATTCAAAACTCTTAGAGACAGAATTAGATTTCAGTTCCTTCATGAAATTTTTTGACCTATGTATCTAGCTTAATCTCCAATTCAAGTTATCCAATTTGTAGGTCTATAGGTCAAGATATGGTCAAATTATAGAAATATATTTAGTGGGACAACCTATCCATTTAGCGAGGTACACATCGTAAATTAACTAACTTCAGTCTTATCATGCAAAAGCAACACAAAATACATTCAATTTAACTAAAAACATCCTATGTACTTATGGAATACTTCTTTTTATCAATTCCCCTCACATCACATTAATAAATCCAAACAAACATATCAAAAATTTTCATACATATTTCACATCTAAGTATGTATATCTATGCCAAAGTGAACAAATTATCCATTTGTTATTGTATTTCACATTAAGTATCATTATATCTCTTACCATACTTACATGTACTTAATTCATTATGTTCACTACTTAATTCATTATGTTCACTTCTTAATACACCATAGAAATATTATAATATTTCCAGGGTATATGTAGGGGTGTTACATTTCTCCCCTTTTAAAAACAATTTCATCCTCAAAATTCATACTTGTATCCTTATGGTGACACATTGGGACGGATAAAACCCTTGTCCAGAAACTCTTGTAAATAAATCTTCAACTCTTTTAACGCTATAGGAGCCACTCTATAAGGTGCCCTTGAAAGAGGAGCTATACTAGATAAATTCCCAATAGATAGTTCTACCTCCCTCTTAGGTGGTAAACCCGGTAACTCTTCTAGGAACATGTCAGGAAACTCATTTACTAGTGGTAAGTCTTATAAGTTCACCTTATCCCTTTTTGAATCAAGTACTAAACCAAAATAAACGTCACAACCTTTTCTAAGTAGTCATCTTGCTAAGATGGTTTGTTAAAGTTGTGCCCTAAAGGCAATCGCCTTTAGCACATTTTGTACAATGTTGTATACAAACTTTATTTTCATTGATAAAGAAAGGCATAATTCATTAATTTGGTGTTCATTATTTATGTAGTGATATTGATCTATAACTAAATTAATGAAGTCCATGATATATGACACAGCATGAAGAAAATCATGATGTGATCATACTACTGAGATTCTTATCATGTGTAATTACGTCAGTGTCTAAATTATCCCTAGTTATGGGATTAATGAGATTGGACATTGTTAATCTTGATAGACTAACAAATGTCAAACTCCTTGATTTGATCAAGCAGTAATTCTCAGAAACTCTAAACATGAGATATTTAGAGTTAAGATGTGGATGCTTACTAGAGATGGTAAGTACATTGGATGACCTACCATGAGATCATCACATGGATTTTCTATTCTAATCTCATTGATAATCTTATCATAGCAATGGTGCAAGTATCCTTGGACTTGAGGTACTTAAGGATATCTTGGATATTAATTTTGCGCTTTGACTCCATTCCTTGTTGCCTTGTTGAGGTTACTCATAGGGTGGTGATTGGGTACAACTTGAGGCATTCAAAGGTAATTGAGTAGCCAATAGAGGATTCACCACTTCTGTTGTAACATCCCGTTACCCATGATAAGACTTGAATAGTGAACATGAGAAATTACTGAGAAATTGGAATGTACAATTCATGCTTAAGCTAAACATGACATGCACATTTGTGCACGTTAAAATGATTATATATGCATTTATCAAAATTTTTGGGTATAATTGAGTTATTAAATGTGATTAAAATGTGATTTGGCAATTTTGGTATATTTAGGGTATTTTGAAATTTTTGGTGAATTTTAGAAAAATATTAAAATATGACCAATTATAGTGTGGCATGTGGCAACATGTATATGTGACAAATGGCTTGTATGTGTGGTGATAAGTGGCATACTTACTTAGGTGACCTATATGATACATGCAAAATAGCCACGTAGTTTGATTTGAGTAAGGAAAGATTACATGTAGCTTATGTTTTATTTAGGAAATGATTACTGTAGCTTTTGATATCCACTGAAAGCATTTATCAGAGAACTCTTTCTTTGTTCCTTGTAGATCACGAATATTGAATCTTTGTGTGTAATTGACTTACTCTTATTGCTGAGAAGTATAGCCGAATCAAGTAAGTATTTGTTGTTAATGTTTTTACAGTGTAAATATATAAATGCATGAGGAGTTTAAGAAGTGTGGTTTCGATGATGAATAAACTAGACGATGGATTTGTGAAATGGGAATTATTCAAAAACTTTATAAAATAGAATTTGGTTTAAGATTTGTGAAATTTTACGTAAATTGACGTAGAATTATATGTACTCTATCCTGGTTTTAAGAAATACGAATATGGTTATAAGTTGATGTATTGTTCATGCATGAATATGTGAAGTATTAACAAAAACGAATTTGAGTGAATTTAGAACTAAAGTAAAAGTTTAAGGTGATACAATGTTATGGGAAAAGCATTGAAATGGAAATTTATGATGAAATTGAGAAATGCAGGAAAAAAATAGAAGAAAAGTGCAGGAATTGGTGAATATCCGTATATGTTAGGTTTTTAGTGTTAGTATGTAATCTTGAATTTTGATCTATTTTGGATGATTTTGAGCTATAATAGGAGCTAAATGAAGTGAAAGAGTAGATAAAAGTGAAAAGATATGCATCGGATGAAAGTATAAGAAATAGGAAAATTACAGTTGAGAGGAAGAAAAAATGGAAGGAGAAGATGAAGAAGCTGTTCGGTGAAGAAGAGAAGGAAGTGCGATCATGCCTCAGCACAATCACGAATTCGTTGAGAAAGCTCACAAATTGTGAACGTGCTTCAGCATGATCGTGTCTTTGTAGGCGCAAATAGGATGTTCCGATCGTGCAGACGCACCATCGTGACCTTCAACGTTGAGTTTACTTTTGAACATCCTTTGGTAATTTTGTTATAACTTCTTCACCTGATGTCCAAATGAATTAATTCTTAAACCAATAAATTCATAAGACATTGCTTTTCATCTCCAAAAAAAAATATTAGCATTTTGAAATAGAATGATTGATGAATTTAAGATGAAATTTTGAGGAAACATCAAGAAAGTTTATTCTAGAGTTTGGATGTTGCACAACCATGAGTTAAGATCTCACAGTTGTGACTTTTTGATATGCACGGGCATGAGGGATGATTTCACACAATTACTGAATTAATTTGGTATTAATGGCCGTGTATGGATGATGCACAGCCGTGACTCAACCGTTGTTGGGTTAATTAAACCCGAGAGCTTTTACACATTGAACATCTGTCCTTCTTTTGCCTATTACTTACTATATGGATATCCAATTGGGATGTTTTTTAATTTGGAGTAAACTAGAGATATAGGAATAAAGATTGTCTAAAGAAATCAAATTTTAGTTCAATCTCTAAGACTTTCAATTTCTAGATGGAAGTTGAGTATCGTGTACTATTTCAAAATGAGAACAGTCTAAAAATAATTGGTTTATAACTTTCACAGTAATTAACCAAATTGAATGATTTTGGTGTAATTGGAAACTTAAGACATTGAATAATAACTTTCTAGAAATAAGTGTTGCCTAAATTTTATAATTTACCATATTAGAATGATCATACAAAGTTGACCCAAAAGTATGTTGTTAGAAAAATCTGAATTGATCAATTGGGTTATGAAATCAGTTTCACATTTTTTTATTATGTTCCAAACCCTAAGTACTAATGATATTTATGAGGGTTTTGATATCTAAATGATATGGTGATAATAATTCAATAAGATACCCAGGATTATCATTGAACATGCATTGTGCATTTTTGATATACATAGATGTGCATAAACGGATGCTTATATATTTATGCAAAAGTGTGATACTTGTAAATGTGTTTTGTATGATATATAAAGGAGCACATTAGACATCAGCCAGACATTGCTGGACCATTTAGGAAATAGCATTATTGGAGTATATTGTGAGTCAACCTAGATGATTTTCCTAGGATTGATTGAATTTGTTTGACTTCTAATTATTAACTATTTGTCATTTGTTTATGAATTTCGGACTTAAAGTCCGAGGAGTTAATATTTGGGCAACAAATCACAATGGATTTTACGATGGGTTTGCTGAGGACTTCGAGATAGTATGATGCCATTTGGGTCATCGTTGATAGATTGACTAAGTCGACTCATTTCTTGCCAGTGAGAAAATTATTCACTAGATTAGTTAGCTCGGCGTTATGTGAATGAAGTCACATAGGAAACGGAGGAGCATATGAGAAATCAGTACTCCTACCTATTTAATCATTCAGGTAAGAATTTCAAGAACAAAATTTTTATTAGGAGAGGTGAATTGTAACATCCCGTTATCCATTTTAACGCTAGAATTATGTATTATAAAAAATTACTTAGAAATTAGAACATGCATATCATGCTTAAGTTAAATATGACATGCACATTTTTGCACATTCATATGATTGTACATGCATTGATTGACATTTTCTGGTATAATTGAGTTATTAAATGCAATTAAAATGTGATTTGATAATTTTGGTATATTTAGGATATTTTGGAATTTTTGGTGAATTTTAGAAATATGGACCAATTATAGTGTGACATGTGGCAAAATGTATATGTGAAAAATGGTTTATATATATGGTGATAAGTGGCAGACTTACTTGGGTGACATATGTGATACATGCAAAATATTCATGTAGTCTGATTTGAGTAAGGAAAGATTATGCGTAGCTTATGCTCTGTTTAGGAAGTGATTACTGTAGCTTTTGATATCCACCGAAAGCATTCAGTAGAGAACTCTTTCTTTGTTCCTTGTCGATCATGGATGTTGAATCTTTGTGTGTAATTGAGTTACTCTTACTGCTGAGAATTATAGTCAAATCAAGTAAGTGTTTGTTGTTGATGTTTTTACGATGTAAATATATACATGCATGAGGAGCTTAAGAAGTGTGGTTTCGATGATGAATAAACTAGATGATGGATTTGAGAAATGGGAATTCTTCAAAAACTCTATGAAATAGATTTTGGTTTCAGATTTTTGAAAGTTTATGTAAATTGATGTAGAAATATATGTACTCTGTCCTAGTTTTGAGAAATACGAATATGGTTATAAGTTGATGTACTGTTCATGCTTGAATATGCGAAGTGTTAATAGAAATGAATTTGAATGAATTTAAAACTAAGGGAAAAGTTTAAGGTGATGCAGTGTTATAGGAAAAGCATTAAAATGGAAAGTTTGCGATGAAATGAAGTTGTTGATGAAAATGAAAAATGCAAGGAAGGTCACAAATCACGATCGTGCTTTAGCTCGATCACAACTTCGCAGGTGCAAATAGGTTCGCACCATTGCGACCTTCAACGTTTAGTTTGCTTCTAAACATCCTTTGGTATTTTTGTTATAACTTCTTCACCTGATGTCTAAATGACTTGATTCTTGAACCAATAGATTCATAAGACATTTTTTTTCATCGCCACTCAAAATATTAGAATTCTGAAATAGATTGATTAGTAAATTTAATATGAAATCTTGAGGAAACATCAGGAAAGTTTGTTATGGAGTTTGGATGTTGCACGACTGTAAGTTAACATCTCATAGCTATGACTTTTTGATATGAATGGGTGTGAGTGATGCTTTCATGCCCATGAATAAATTAATTTGGTATCCACAGCTGTGCAAGGATGTTGCACAACTGTGACACAACTGTAGTTGGGTTAATTAAACCCGAGAGCTTTTGCACATTGAACATTTGGATTTCATTTACCTATAACTTCCTCTATGGTTATCCAATTGGGATGGTTTATGATTTTTAGTCAACTAGAGATATAGGGATACAGATGGTCTGGAGAAAACAAATTTTAGTTCAGTTCCAAAACTTCCAATTTTTGGATGGAAGTTGAGTATAGTGTACTGTTTCAGAATGAGAATAGTCCAAAAATAATTGGAGTATAACTTTCAAAGTACTAAACTAAATTCAATGATTTTCATGTCATTGAAATGCTAATACATTGGAGAATAACCTTTTAGAAGAAAGTGTTGCCTAATTTTGTCATTTATCATATTAGAATGATCATACAAAGTTGACCCGAATGTATGTTGTTAGAAAAATCTGAATTGATCAATTAGGTTATGAAATTAGTTTCACATTATTTTATTATGGTCCAAACCCTAAGTACTAATAACATTTATGAGGGTCTTGATATCTGAATGATATAGTGATAAGAATTCGATAAGATACCTAGGATTGTCATTAAACATGCATTGTACATTTTTTATATACATAAATGTGCATCAAGGCATGCTTATGCATTTATGTAAAAGTGTGATATTGGTAATTGTGTTTTGTATGATATGGAGGACCACATTAGACTTCAGTGAAAAATTGCTGGACGATTTAGGCAATAGCATATCGGAGCGTACTGTAAGTCAACTTAGATGATTTTCCTAAGATTGATTTGACTTGTTTGACTTCCAATTATTATCTGTTTGTGATTTGTTTATGAATTCCGAACTTAATGTTTGAGGAGTTTAATATTTGGGAATGTATTGGAAGTGTTCTAATTGCTTTAACAATTTTGAATGATATTTGAATGCTCAACGAAAGTTGAATGCTAGATTTAGGTCTGATGATTATGAGATTCTGATTGTGCGACGTATGTGACTATTATGCATAGCATATTCTGACATAAAGCATTGCTCCGTGATTTTCTATTTCTGTGTGTAGAGCTTTGATCTGTAATTTCTGTTTTGACTAAGCCTAATGTGTCAATAGCTGTATATATGTGTGAAAAGCACTCGGTCATAACAATAATAATGAATCTAGAGTCTCATATGCATTTGTATTTGTAAATATCTATTATGAATTCACAATGATAACATGATATGCCATGATAATGTGAGTATTGAATTATTCATGATCTGAATAAATATATGTGAGATATGTGATTAGTGTATTTGCCTTGGGTGAAATCATCGATGATGATTCACTCATTAAGTTGACAAAACTCATAAAAAGTTGTAACATGGCTTTTCAGGTTCTGAGGAATTATTTAGTTAGGCTAAGTGGAATATAGCTACTGAGATTAGATATGGATTAAGGGTTGGGATCAGTTTGCACCTGCATATGTCTTAAGTAATTTTGTTTTTTTGAAATTACATTCCGCAAGAATTATACAAAGTGTATGTGAATGATTTGGTAATGAAATGACATTATGATTGTAAGTGTTTTGTATCTGAAATATGCCCAAGTGGCTGTTGAATGGAAATGTTTAAAAATTAAGCAGGCCCAATTTGATTAATGATTTTCGCATAAGTGTACATTGTTTTGAAGAAATAGAAATTTGTAATGAATTTTGACTGAATGACTATGCTAGCATGCCACCCTTGAGGTGTACGTACTCGGATATCACCAGGGATGTCGAGTATGTGTCCTGTGAGAGTGAGGTGTTACATCCCAGCTATATCTCTATAGTAAACTGAAGTACACATCAATTGTATTCCAGAAGTTCTAGAATTCATACACTCATTCATTATTCCAGCTTTTTCTTTAAAACAGACTTTTGTTTCCACTTTGCATCATCATTTAGATCCAAAACATGGAATATTTAAATAACACTTCCTTCTAGAAAATTGTCCCCCTTTGTCTTAGGTTTCCAATGATTATAAGATCATACAATTTGGTTCAGTATACAGAAAGTTATACTCAAAAGATTTTAGAATATTCTTAAGCTTCAACATAATTCTTATCTCAAATTCAAATCAGATTCTGAATTCTCAGAGGTAGAATTAGAATTCAATCTCTTCATACATTCTGTATCCTTATATCTCTAGTATAATTAGAATCAATAATCATTTCCTTTAGAGATCTAGAAATCAAGATATAGTCTAAATACCAAACTATGTTATGTGAAATGTTCCAGTTCATACGATTCCAACAGATTCCCTTACTTTCATTCAATCAATCCTTTTCAAATTAATTCAAAAGGCTACCAATTTTTATGGAGAGGTAGTACAATGTGTTAAGAATCTATTGGTTTAAGAATGGAGGTCGGATGATAAAGTTATGGCCAAAATCATCAAAGTAGTTCATCTGTAGAAAATCATTGGACTCACGATCGTGACTTTACACAATCGTGAGTTGTCAAGTTATGCAGCAGAGTCACTGATCTGCTTCATCTTTTGGTTTTACCTTTGGATGTCAAATCAAAAATTGAATTCTAAGAATTGCAATATAGAGTGCAACCTCGGGTTGTCTCACTTAATTGGAACCTAATGCAATGGACCTAAGCTAGCCTAAATTTCATGAAATGCAACTAAAATTGGTTAGGAGGGGGGTTTTGGTTCTTAAAGAAAACTAACAAAATTGAATAATTGTAA
>JAOQMP010040253.1:0-11472 GCA_027563575.1 Erythroxylum pedicellare | reverse complement strand
ATGTTTAGCTATGATTTATGAACTCCTAGGTTTAGGATTTGTAATTTGTAGTTGAACATTCTTTATTAGAGTTTAATTAAGTGTTGGATATTCAATGTGTGGTTGGGATTTGTTGATGTAGAATTTTGAGCTTAAATATGTGAAGTCTCATATATGTCTATTTGTGATCTTGTTGAATTCATTTTATCTTACATAGTTGTGATTGATATTGAGTTAATTTAAGATCCTAAAAGGACTTGTTGCATTGACTTACCCACTACACACACTAAGGGCATTTAACAAGGTCTTAAGAAATGGAGTTCAGTAATCAAGACCTTGGACTTAAAGAGTTCTTTAAGGTTTACCATTTGAAACTTACTGATTCCCACTCCCATCGAAAATTGATTTTGAACTATGATATCCAAAGCTCATTTTCAAGAGAATACTATCACCATTTGATCGTTGTCTTTATCTTTCTGTTTTTCCATTCCCAAAAATCCAAAAATACATTTTACACATTTTTTCTTACAATTCCATTTAATTCAATTAAAGTCTCCAAAGATCAAAAACCCCTTTCCTTACCAATTTAGCTTGCATTTCATGACATATAGGTTAGCTTAGGTTCATTCATTTAGGTTTCGATTAAGTGAGACGATCCAAGGTTACATCCTATATTGCAATCCTTTGATTATATTTTTGATTTGACCTCTAAGGGTATGAACTAAGGTCCGGATCAAGGCGTCGTTGTTGGGGAACCAAGCAATTGATTATGTAGGTTAGCTTTTGTCATTTTTGCTACTAAGTAAGGTTAGGAACCTTTATTTAGATTTCATTTTAGATAGTTTAGTTTCATACTTGTCATTAGTATAGGATTTCATTTTCTTTACTTAGCACTAAAATTTTGAAAACACAAACAAACAGGATACTAAACTTTTGCACTTTTTATACTTACCATTTTCTTTTGTACCCATATAGTTTGGAACATTTCTTTGATTTCTTTTGGATACATACATACTTTACTTGCATACATACTTTCACACACCTACATACTTGCATCCATTGCATCTCATCTTTTTGTTTGACTTTGTGTGCTTGCAAGTAAATTTTGTTACATTTTAATTTCACTTGAATTGTTCCTATGCATGCCCCGAAAAACTAAACTTCTACCTTTCTACCCTAAAATTGAGAGAAGTTTGAGAAAGATTAAAAAAGAGACGAGGGAAAAAGAGAGAAGCCACGTAGTTGATGAAGAGGAGTCTAGTCAGCCAAGTAGTGAGAGTGAATCGATAGAAGGAGTGATAATGGCTGAGAACCCAGCTTTTCTGTAAAACCATTGCCTTAATGCTAATCAACCTAGGAATGGTGGTAATGAAGGTAATGAGGAGCAGGAGCGAGTTGGTGAAAATAACACAAATCAAAAAAGAAGGATCATTAAGGAACCAACTACCTCTGATGTGAATTATGACCCATTTATTGCTGCTTGTCCTAATTTTTACATAAATTTTGAAGTTAAAGGATTGCTCATTAACTCTCTTCCTAAATTTCATGGCTTGACAGGAGAAGATCCATACATCCATTTGCAATCTTTGTCCATGATTTGTCAGAGTATGAAACCTGTGGGAGCTTCACTTGATCAAGTACTATGGAAGGTTTTTCACTTATCCTTGGAGGGAAAGGCAAGGGACTAGTATATGAGCCTCCCAAAACATGTGACGAATGCCTACCATAGTTGGCCAATCTACGAAAGGCACTCCTGGAGAAATATTTCAGGCCTCCATAACTTTATCAATAAGGAAGGAGATCTATTCAACACATCAAGATTATGATGAGTCACTATATGACTATTGGAACTGCTTCTTAGACTTGCTGTCCAGATGCCCCCACCATCAGATACCTGATGAGCAGCTAGTGCAGTATTTCTATAAGGAGATAAAAATGCAAGATAAAGGTATGCTAGATGTGGCATTGGGAGGTTCTTTGATTGAACTCACAGCTTCGGAGGCATGGGATTTGATCAAAAAGATGGCTTTAAATCATCAACAGTATAGTGTTAGAGATACCAGAGGTGTACATGTGTTGGAAACTTCGATAGCACAATCGAGAAGAATGGAGAGTCTGGAGTCTAAAGTTGACTCTTTGGAGAGTAAAGTGACTTCACAGTTGTCCTTCATCACTGCAAAACTGAAAAACATGAGTGTGCATTGCCCAACACCTTCTATGGATCTTACTGCATCCAGTTATGATACTTGTGAGTCAGTAATGCACATATGTAGTGTCTACCCCGGTGGTTATGAAGAGGTGTCTACTGTGTATCAAGGTCGGCCTAATCAGACCCTATTCCAACACCTATAACGAGGGATGGAAAGCAAATCCCAGGCTTAGTTGGAGGAATGAAGAAGTAAGAGGTCCGAACAGATTTCAACAAGGTGGAGGAGCTAGTACTTCAACAAACCAGTTCCACAACCAACAACAAGCTCTAACTGTCCCACCAAAGGAGGACACTAACCAACTTCTGTATAATATGATGGCACTGATTAAGGAGGAAAGGACTTCGAACAATAACCAGTTCAATGTAATAGCCTCTCTCATTCAACAAGATTCTTCTAAAAACACTGCTCGGTTTAATGCTCTAGAAAAGAAAATGGAGCAATGGGAGACGAAGGCTAAGAATATCAACTCCTACGTCACTCAATTATCCAACAACATGAGTGAGAATCAAGCAAGGAGCAGTGGAACTATCCCCTCCAATACTATTATGAACCCCAAAAGCTTGAATGCCATAACCCTCCAAAATAGGAAACAAGTGAGGTTCAGAAATCAAGATGAGGGAGAAGATGAAGAGGAGATTGAGAGCAAAGAATCGCCTTCAACAAATGAGAGAGTCAAGAAGTTTGAAAGTTCCAAGGAGAGAGCACTTTTGACTGAAAAGGAGTCAAAACAATTAAAGAGCAAGGAAGTAAATTCTGAAACCAACCCAGAATTAAGCAAGCAAGGAGCCCATGAAGCAAATGACAAGGAGGTAAGCCTGAAAGACCTTCCTTTTCCTAATTCGTATTTGCTTAGCAAAAGGATGACTGATTTTAAACATGAGAAAGATTTCATTGATTTGTTTGGGAAAGTAGAAGTCAACATCCCTTTTCTTTATCTAGTGAAAAGGATTTTTGCATATGCTAAATATCTTTAGGACCTATGCACCAACAAAAGAAAGTTCAGACCGAATGAAAGAGTACAAGTTAGCTCAAATGTGTCCGCACTATTTCAACCCCAAATACCAGTAAAATGCCAAGACCCTAGATCTTTCACCATTCTGTGCACCATAGGAAAATTCACCATAGGAGGAGCCTTGTTAGATCTAAGGGCAGCAATTAATGTGATGCCTAAGTATGTCTATACATCATTAGGAGTAAAAAGCCTAAAACCTACATCTTTAGTGTTACAATTGGCTGATAGGTCTCTTAGGCATCCAGTGGGCATCATAGAGAACATTTTGGTCCAGGTAAAGGGTTTGGTCCTTCCAACTGATTTTTATGTACTTGAAATATCTTCTGAAGTTGTGCAGGACACTACCTTGATTCTTGGTAGACCCTTCTTAAGGACTTCCAGTACTATGATTAGCATGAAAGAAGGTACCATCACCATGAAGGTAGGAGACCAACAAGTGAGCTTTAACATGTACGAAGCTATGAAACATCCCCATGAGGATTATTCGCTCTTAGGAGTTAACATGCTTGATATTGTTATTGATGATGCATGTTCTGAGTTTGAACCAACATGTTTACTCTAGCTCTGTACTGAACTTATTGAATTCTTTAATTGTCAACGATGACCTTGGAGAGAAAGGTTTTCTGTTAATGTTTCAAGTGAATCAAGAATTGTTAACATTAACACCGAAGTAGCAAGTGATCAAGTTGTCTCACCACAACATGGCTATCTACCAAATGTTCACCAAGAGACCTAAGACCCTCCGTAATCATCAGGTCATTTCTTCCCTTTACTTGTTTGCTTACTTTTAATCTGTGACTGAGTATGACTTTGTGGATGCATTAGTATGTTGAATAAGTGTGGGGGAGAAACCAAGTCAGTAGGACATCAGCTTAGCTTTTAGATTTAGTAGTTTTTCAATTCAATAATTCCTCTTCCATTTTATGTTTGCTGTGCTTTTTAGCTTGATGCATAATACATATTCCATGTTTAAGGCAATTGATGTGATTGATTGTGTTGTGCTTTGTTTTCTTGAGCTATACTGGTGCTTGAAGATTTGTATATGATTTTTAAGTGAACTGAGTATCCAACTTGTGTTTTTGGTGTGTTTGTGAATCAAGTTTTTCCTTTCTGTCTTTGTTTGTTCTCCTTTCGGATAACCTTCGCCACGGTGTGAAGTCCTCGTCGCCACAGTGAACTTACCTTGTTTTCCTTCATATTGCTCTCGAGAAAATTTTGCCACGATGTGGATTCCACATCGCCGCGGCGAAAGTTCCTCATAATTTCTTTCGAGTAAACTTTGCCATAGCGTGGAATTTGCATCTCCGCGGTGCATAAACCTCATTTCTTTCTATTCCTTTTAGGTTTATTTCGCCACGGCAAACACCCCAGCATTCTTTGTTCCTTTGGGTTAATTTCACCACGGCATGAGTTCATGTCACTGTAATGAAACATAGATATTTTGTTGTTTTCACGACTAGGG
Organism: Erythroxylum pedicellare; assembly: GCA_027563575.1. Classification (NCBI taxonomy): domain Eukaryota; kingdom Viridiplantae; phylum Streptophyta; class Magnoliopsida; order Malpighiales; family Erythroxylaceae; genus Erythroxylum; species Erythroxylum pedicellare. Next base: position 6,809 of record JAOQMP010040253.1, on the reverse strand, counting down.
TTAAGTTCGCCGTGGCAAATTTCAGTGTTCGCTGTGGCGAAAGTTTAATCTATGCAAAATTGACACGGTGAAATTACCCTTCTACCCTTATTTTCTCTTAACCTTTCGTATTCCCTCTGTTCCTTTTCATCATTTCACACTCCAAACCCTATATAAACACCCCCACCTCCCCTCTCTCATCTCTATCCCTCTTTCTTCACTACGGTGCTCCTCACGTTTCCTCTCCTCCGACTCTTTTTCGCATTTTTCTTCCCTCTTCGTAAGTATTTTCTTCTCTTCATTATTTTTTTTCTTCTTATTTTTTGTATTGTTTAGGGTAAATTAAGTTTATCATTTTGTTCTCTTTTCTATTTTCCCTTTTAGTTTCATTTTGTTTAGGATAGTTTGTTTTACTCGTTTATTTAAGTTATATTTCAATGTGCATTTTTGTAGAACAATGCCTCGTGTTAAGCTTCCAACTCGTAGTACCCCTACTGCCCCTCCTAGTCCTCCTAATGATTCTGATTCTTTGGATAATTTCACCTTTGCAGAAATAGCTAAAAAAGTAGATACTAGGCCATTCATCAAAAAGCGACCTTTTCCTTTATCTCCCCCTGACAATCCCTTTATGTAATAACTTGTAAACTCCCAACCTACAGGTTTAGTCAAACCCCGAGACCAAGGCAACGATAAATTCATTTACCATTTCTACACTTATGCCAGATTCCATAACACCATTGAAATTAACTTCCGTGGTGTTAAAGCACCCAATGCATTCATCACCGCAAGCATCCATTGCCATTTCAATCTTCCTCCCATTCTTCGTTGCCACTATGATCAGCTTATCTATAAACTATCCCTCTAACGATATTATTCGCACCCTCTGCTAAGAGGGCAACGAATGGCATCGACCTAGATATTACTAATTATACCTAAAAAGATCTGATCTCCAACCGGCAACTCATCCTTGGCTCCATCTCATATGCAACAATATCATCCCAACCACCCACCTTGCCTATGTCACTAAACAACAAGCCCTTCATATCTACCTCCTAATGACTGGTCGCCCAGTCCATATAGCTGATGCTATTGCCTTCACCTTACATGACTCCATCACCACCGCCAAATTCACCAACGCCATCACCTTTTCCTATCTCATCACCAACATATTCCAAGCACACAATATCCCGCAATTGGATAATGACAGCTATTTTGACCCAGCCCCACTTTTAGGTATACCCACCATTCACCCACCTTATCCCTCCACCCATATTCAAGATATTGGTGCAACCTCTGCAATTGCGGCACTAGATGAGGATGCATTGCTCGCCGAGCATCTTCACTTCCAGCTGCCATCTAATGAACATGACCCCCTGAGTGATGCTGGCACATCGGGAACAGATCCCTCTAGATCTGGGGATGATCTTCCTATGGAGTAGCTCGAGTCAATTGTTCTTTATGTTTTACCTAGTTCTGTTTTAGTTTTTAGTTTGTTGGATACTCAATTACCTCTTTTTCATGTACAAAATTAATGGCCAGCTATTTATATAATTCTCTTTGTGTTTTCCCCAATTTGTTGTTATTCATTAGCCTTCCATTTCCTTTTCAATGCATAATATGTTTTAATTGTTCTTCACATTGAGGACAATATGATGTTTTAATTGGGGGAGGTTATTCCATTTTTTACTATCTAATCGCTTGTGCAAGTCATTTGTGTGTCCTATGAAAATTTTTAAACTTGGTAATTTAGGTGAATTGCATTTTTCAAATGTGTCTGTAATTTTTCGCCGCGGCGACGATACGCATCTGAGGTTCGTCGCGGCCACGCTATCCATTATAAAGAAACTATTTTAAATTCCCTCCTTTCAATAATTCTTCCAAATTAGATTCTTTTCATTCCTGTTTCTTGGAGATTTTATAAATTTCAAAGTTGCCCATATGTTTTTGAAAACACCATCTATGTTTTTTAAATGATAGTTGATTTCGATTAATTTCATTTTCAATGTTTTCACGAGAAGCAAGTGAGGGTACATTAAGAGAGTGGCATTATGTGTTTTTAAACCTTGAGATTGCTTAATTAAGATACTTACCTTGTTAGAAGGATATTTAGGCCTAAATTTTTTCAATTTTGTGTGTATCTACTTCATTTCATACTTCTCCAAAACTTGTTTTAATTCTTGATCAAAGCTTGATGAATTAAATTTTGTTAATATGATAGAGACATTCCTTTCCAAACCCTACTTACCCAAACACAAACCCTAAACACTTAACCCTTGCTAGCCCCTTTGAGCCTTCTTTTGAGTGCATGCATATTTCACAATTAATATGAGTATCTCACCTCTAGTTAAAGATTATTAAAAAAAAGGTTTCTATACAAAAGAAAAAAAAGAAAAGATCTCCAAAAATTCCAAAAAGGTGAAAAAATAGAAAGCTTTCTCAAAACAGAAACGTAATAAAAATGTGTTAAATTATGTTTTTTGTTTGCGTAAACATTTTCTTACTTATAGTTGGCGTCTGTTTCATGAGAAAAATAATTGTAATACATGTACTCATTTTTCCTTCTTCTTTTCAATCCATTTTCATTTAGCCTTCCGTGCATTACAACCTTGAAAAGTCCTCTTGATTTTCGAAATAATAGTTCTTGTGGTGGAGAGGTAGAATTATCACAAGCTTATGGAAGAGAATGAACTAAGCAGATTGTAGAGTGAAATTATCCTAAGACAAGTGAGTTGAGAGATTAAACACATTTTCGTGAGAGAAATCTCTTTTGCCCAATCTCTTGGATTAAATACCTATAATGTTTATTTTCTGAGCGCTCTTTCAGTCTGCTTGGGTTGATTTATGAGGAAATGACTTAACTGATTCTTTGCTCTCATTTTTAAGCATGGTCAGAATTTTCTTTTACACTTGTGTCTCTTTGATTTTTGTAAACTTTTTCCAGGAGTACAAAGGTCTATGTGTGGGGGAATTTGATTGAACCCAAGTTTTTTATATCAATTGGTGACAATTTCATAGTTTTTACTATAGTTTTTGGCTCTTATTTTCGAATTTTATGCTTAATTTAACTCATGAGTGCTTGTTTTGAATTAATATAGTTTGAGGGTAAATTGTCACAAATAATTAATAATTGCACTAAATTGATTTTTAGAACAATTGATATTGCAAACTACTATTTTTCATTGTAGGACATTCAAGAAGTGGAGCCAAGGAGTGAAGACCAAGAGCACAAGTCAACAAGTTGACGAGGGCAACAGGCAAAGTTCGCAGTGGCGAGCATGATGTTTCGCCTTGGTGAAATCAGAAGATCTTCGAAGAGACCTTTCGGGTAAAGTTCGCCGCCGCGAAGATAATGTTGGCACCGTGGCAAAAGATAGAATTTACTGAAGAAATCTTTCTAGAAAAGTTCACCGTGGCGAACTCATCCTTTCGCCGCAGTGACACCTTCGAATTGGCACAGACCCGAATCATTTTTAGAAAACTAACTGACCGTGCAACCCATCCCGTTAACCCATTTTTGAAGAAAACCTATTTTATGCTAACTTACAAAAAGAGAGAGAGCCGACATCTACACAGATATATTCCATCCTCTTCACGCAGCTACTTTTCCATCATCGTCTTCTCCCACATTCATATCCATTTTCTTCCATTTTCCACCATCAACTGCTACCATAGGAGTCTCCAGTTGCTTCTCAGTTGTAAAGTCTCTTAGAGCTATGTGTGGCTAGGCATCTCTCTCCTCTTGAAGATGTAGCAACGGCTAGAGTTCAATGGGCTTAAAAGGCGAGTAGCTTAATCCATATTCAGCTATGATTATGAACTCCTAGGTTTAGGGTTTTTAATTTGTAGTTGAACATTCTTGATTATAGTTTAACCAAGTGTTGGATACTCAATGTGTGGTTGGATTTGTTGATGTAGAACTTTGAAGCTGAAATATATGAAGTCTTATATATGTCCATTTATGATCTTGTTGATTCTCTTTTATCTTGCATAGTTATGTTTGATATTGAGTTGATTCTAGATACCAAAGTGACTTGTTGCATGGACTTATCCACTACACACAATAAGAACATTTAACAAGGTTTTAAGAAATGAATTTTCATTAATTAAGATCTTGGACTTAAAGAGTTCTTTAAGGTTTACCCATTTGAAACTTAGTGATTACCACTCCCATCAGAAATTAATTTTGAATTATGATAGCCAAAGCTCATTTTCAAGAGGATACTATTCATATTTGATCAATTACCTTAATCTTTCCGTTTTCTATTCCCAAAATTCCAAAAATATATTTTACATACTTTTCTTAAAATTCAATTTAGCATAGTCAATGTTTTCAAAGATCAAAACCCCCTCCTTACCAAATTAGCTTGCATTTCATGACATATAAGTTAGCTTAGGTCCATTCGTTTTAGGTTCCAATTAAGTGAGACGACCTTAGGTTACATCCTACATTGCAATCCTTGGATTATTTTTTTGATTTGACCTCTAAGGGCATGAACAAAGGTCCGAATCACCTATGAACTATCAAGTGGGATATTTTCATAAGGATTTAAATATATATTTTTCCTTTGACCTAAGATCATCACAGTAATCAATAGGTCACTTATTATGTTTTGATGTCGGATACCTAGTATGTAAAAATGCTAGTTGAATGATTATTGGATATAATTAAGTACCTAACTGATTTGTGATAAGTCAAGATGAGATCCATCGAATCTAAGTGATGAGTTTGAGCTTTATGTTGTTAATGATCTTAATGGTTATTTCAAGACCTTGGCCAGGGCGATTGAATGAGTGAGAAAAAGAAATTTTCTAAGTAATTCACCAATCATTAATGATCGACATGTAACATAGTTTGCTATCTAATAGGGTTTGACAGTTAAACCATAGCTTAAGATAATCCGGAGTTGTAATGATGGAAGTTAATAATGCATTATCCTTAACCAGGTTCCGTCTTTGTAAGATTGTTACTTCACACTATCCGGTTATTGAGGAGTTTTATTAGATACCAACCTTGATTAATAATTAATTGGATTAATTACTACCGACTTAGTGATGAACCTATATGGTCACACACTTACGAGTGTAATATTTTCTGTTTATAATTATTTAATTTATTATGAGATAATTTATTAAATAATATATATGGCATATTATTATATTTTTTGCTAGCAAAAAAAATATAATTAATATTGAAAATTGTCTTGTAAAAAATAAATAAATAAAATAAAATAGTTTATTTTATTTTATAAATAATTATTTTTATTAAAAAAAAAAGGGCATCATATGGCGGTTTGTCTATTGGGTGGTTTTGATTTAGTTTGGCATTTTAAAACTAAGACGAAAGGATGCGATGGTGTTTGTTTTAAGTTTTTTAAAAAGAAAGACATTAAAACATTTAACAACAAAAAAGAGTATAGATGTCTCTTTCAACGGTTTTGTTTTTATGTACAATAAAACTATGAAAAGAAGAGTTAAACAGATATATAAGTTCTTATCTTCATTTTCATTCATCCAGTACGTGAACAAACAGTGAAGAGAAAAAAAACTGATACCCTTTGATTTCTGTACATGAAAAATAAACAAGAGAAAAGATTGGAGAAAATTTGTTTTCTCCTATTCTTGAACAAAGGGTTTTTTAAAATTTAACCATATCTATGTCAAGTGTTAAAAGCGGGACATACCTTTTAGTGTGAAATATATGGAGACTTTATATTTTCGAAGTTTAGTATCAATTGCTCCTTACAAATTTTAAGTATTTATTTTTGCATGTTCTTATTATTAGTATGTTTGTTAAATGTATTAGATGAATATAAGATTGTAATTTTTATTTCTGTTATGTTTGCGATCCTTCAATTAATAACATAACCAGTTTTACGTTCACAACGTAGATAAAAAATGACCAATGATTTATATATTTTATTGTATTCTTTGTTTTAACACATAAATGTTGTTCATTTAATATGCATGAGAACATGTTAGGTTTCATTTTGAAATTTGTTTCACCGGAACCGAAATCGAAACACTTCAATTAATGTTCTTTAAGCATATAAAATCTTTCTTCATTTTACGTTGAATTAACGAAAATGAAGAATCAATATATACAATTAACGTACCAAGGCAAATTCATTAACAAATGTTGTCCATAAAAGTTGTGTACGGTAAATTCATTAAATACAATTTGAAGAATCAGTGTTATAGTATGAAAAATGAGAAAAAGCTCCTAAATGTGAGACCAATGGTTAAAGGCTAAACCAAAGACAAACTCATTTAACGCAAAAGTTGTTTTAAAAGCTTTTAATGAAATGTAATTGTCAGATGTGGTACGTTAGGCCATCTCCACCTGTTACACCAAATTTTTGTAAAATGGAATATTCTCATAATTTTTTTACACTAAATTTGGTGTTACTCCAAATTTTTACACCAAAATTTTTCAAAGAATATACCACAATACTTTAGTTATTAACTAAATTAATTTATATTTATACAACCACAATAATTTAGTTATTAACTAAATTAATTTATATTTAATTTATATTAACTAAATCAAGAAGGAGAACCTCAAGGAGGAGTTGGCTCATCTAGTGGCTTTAGCCAATATTTTCATTTTGGAAGAATTAGGGATGACCTTCCAAACTATTAATTATTTATGTTTAAATTAATATTTTCAAGTGCTTTAGTTTTCCTTTTAAGTTGATTGTTATAATTTTAGTTTGATTATAATCTCGAGTCTAAATTCCGTTGTAATTTATTTTAGTCTTGTTGTAATTTCAAATATTTTTGTTGAGTTTTAATTTTTAAAATCAATGGTGTGGATTAAATTTATGTACTTT
>JAOQMP010040221.1:0-11473 GCA_027563575.1 Erythroxylum pedicellare | reverse complement strand
GAATTAGTTGGGGATAATTTTCTCTTGACAGATAAAAGTAAATATGATAATATGTATGTATAGAAAGTATTTTTGTTATTGTCTCGGTAGGGCACTTGGCAGATTTATCTGCAAAAGAAGCTCTTAGGACAGCAATACTTTTGGTCGGGCGGGCAAGTCCGACAAATAGTCTAATTTTCTTTATATAACTTTCACTCCTTTCTTTTTAAAGTTTTTATTAGGCTATTTGTCGGGTTAGTCACCCAAATTCATACTCCTTGATTTACCCCCCATATAATAGGGGGGTTTTTTAGTGGTTTAGTTGCTTTTTTTCAATAAAAATGGTATAATTTAAAGAAAAAGAGTAGTTTTTACATAAAAAAGGAGAAAAAACAATGCTAAAAAGGGAATATTCGCAGAATTTTCATGCAAATAGAGCTATTGAAGCTGTTTTAAAGTTCTGTGAAATGAACGAGATTGCAGTGAATATAGCAAATTTCCAATGGAAAGAATTTTTTGCTATAAAAGAAGCTGAGCACCAGCTTGAAGAGATAGACATACGGACTTTAGGGGTTTCAGACCAAATTGAGATTTTAAACTTGCATAATGAGTTGATTTTACAGAGTTATTACAGTTATTTTAAAGACACGTTCTCTCCAACGAATCCACTTATAAAAGGTAGGCACATAGAGTTACTTTGCGACTTATTAACACTCGCAGTTATGGGGCTAATAAAGACTGGTGGGCACGGAACAAATATAGTAATAAATATGCCACCACGGCACTTAAAGTCCACTACTATTACAAATGCTTTTCCTAGCTGGTTTATGCTTAAGACACAGAAGTCAGTAATTGTAACTACTTACGGAGACTCACTAGCTGAAAAGTCTGGAGCACTTAATAGAGATTTATATGATAGATATCATACACTCTTTGGAGTTAATCCCATAAACCCAAGTCAAAAAAGTAAAGCGGTTTGGAGTATTTTAGGTGGGGGTAGGTTTATAGGCTCTCCGATTGATGGGAAAGTTACGGGAGAGGGGGCGGATTTACTGATTATTGATGACCCTGTTAAGAATAGGAAAGATGCTAACTCGCTTATACGGAGAGAGAGAATTAAGGAGGCTTGGGAAGATGACCTACGTACCAGAAGACACCCGGGTAACCCAATTACACTTATAGTAATGACACGTTGGCACGAAGCTGACCTTGCAGGTATCGTTCTTGCGGACACTAGTGAGAAGTTTGCGAGCCTAGTATTGAAAGCGGAGCACGATAGTGAAGAAGTTGATGTACTTGGTAGGAAAAGTGGTGAGCTACTTTGGAACGAGGGGGGGTTTAATACAGATTATTTTAAACCTTTCAAAATGAATAAAAGGACTTGGGCAAGTTTATATCAACAAAGCCCTACAGTTGAAGAGGGTGACCATTTCAAACAGCAATACTTTAAATATTTTGAAGTCAATCAGAGTAATGGAATTATTTCGCTTTTTGAGGAAGATGGCTCTATTTCAGAGAGAAACTTAAGAACTTGCCATAAATTTATTACAGTTGACTCGGCTATGAAAGAGGGTAATCAGAATGATGAGACTGTTATTTCAGTTTGGTTAGAAACAGAGCAGTTAGAATTATTGTTGCTTGACTCAATGCACCAAAGGTTAAGCATTCCAAAACAAGTAGCTTTATTACGTTCTATTATCGTAAGAGAAAAACCTTATGCTACCTACATTGAAGATAAACAGGGGGGTACATTTCTTGTTCAGAAATTGAGAGAAGAGGGATTTGCTATTGAGGAACTTGCAGGCGACACAGATAAAATTCTAAGGGCAGAAGCTTCTGTCAATCTTTATGAGAATGGAAAAATTTATCATAATATGAATTTATTTGATTTACAATATTTAGAGAAACAATTACTGGTATTTCCTAATGGGTCACATGATGATTTTGTTGATACAGTTAGTTATGCAGGTAAATTATATATGAATAAAAATTATAGCGACATTCACCATTTTATTTATGGTAATTCGCGGACATAGGGGGGTAGAAAATTGGCAGAGAATGTGGAAATAAAAGAAGAAGAGATTATTGAAGAGTTAAAGCAGAATTTCTTTGAGAGTAGGGGAACTAACTCTACTAAAGGTAAGTTTGGGGAAGATGTACTTTCGAACCAAAGTATAAAGAATAAACAGAAGTTATCAGACAACGAAATAAATGATTTATTAGCCTCAAACGAATTAGCCAGAATAGTACTCGAAGCTCCAGTGCTAGATACGTTTAAAAATGGACTAACAGTGAAAGTTACTGATAGTAAAGGAATGATAATAGAAAAACAAACAAGTAAACTTAATAAGAGACTTGAAGAGTTGGAGTTTTTGAGAAAGTTACAAGAGCTTTTAATTTCAAGTAGAAGATACGGGTTTGCTACAATGTTTATGGCGGTTAAAGAGAAAGTAGGGAAAACTACTTCAAGTCCTTTATCAGACAATTATACAATTTTAGGTTTTAACATAATTACTAAAGATAATATTAGAAGTATTAGTAAAAACACGGATGTCCTTGACCCTAAGTTTAATGAAGTTACAGAATTAAGAATAACACCCAAGAGAAGAGCACAAGCTGAACATAGAGTACTTGAAACAGCGGTATTCTCTACAGCTAAGTTAGATTTTGTGAGAGACCAAGAGGCTATAATACACCCTAGTAGAATGATTTTCTCTGAGGAGTTTGCAAAACCAGGGGAATTAGGGATGTCTATATTTCAACAACTTTATGACAGATTTGTCATATTTGATACGGTTGAATGGTCAATAGGGCAACTTATTTATAGGATAAATTTCTTAGTTTATTCGACTTCTAAGCAAAATGCTGAGGGGCTCTCTAAACGGGGTATATCTCATATGGAACAAGAGATAAATTCCTCAACACTTGCTGTTATTGGTAAGGATGATGAGTTGAAATCAGTTGATACTTCTAGGGGTGTTGACCCGGAGCAGTACATAAACGGAGCAGGAACAATTTTATCTATCCATACTAACATTCCTAAGCAAAGACTTATAGGAAACAGCTCAGGGGCTATAGCGGGAGCTAAGGAAGATGCTAAGAAATATTCTGAGTACCTAAAAAGATTATTCACAGCTAAAATCTCTAGGATTGCCACAGATATGGTGAATAAAGTAGCTAAAGAGCAAGGAATAAAAGGAAATGTAATAGTTGAATTACCAGAACTTACAGAAATGGACTCTAAAGAAAATGCAGAATTGCAATTACTTAATGGTCAAATAGTAGAGCAAAATTTAAAACTATTAAGAGACACAGTTACTTTTTTGAAAGTCAATTGGTATATGCCAACTAAAGAAAGTTTAGTAAATGCTTTAGAAATGGCTACTAGTTATACTTTACTTGATAGCACCCAGTTAGTACCACTACTTAAAGACAGTGCGGAACAATTACAAGATGTTGATTATATGTTGAAACAAATAAATATAATTCAAAATATCAGAAACCTTGGTTTTGGTAATAAAGTAGATGTTAGAAAACTTATTAAATCTCTTGAGGATGATGTTACTCCGCTTGACTTTGAAGAGTTACTAAAAATTCTTGGGGATAGCGAGTTTGCTATGCCTGGTAGTATAGACACGGCAGGTACTCAGGATAAAGGAATTACGAATAACAATGATAATGCCCAAAACAGAGTTGACTCTTTGGCACAGGCAATCAATGGTACTAATAGTAATAATTCTGTCCAAGTAAATAAAAAAGTAGCAACAACAGCTAACAAAAAGCCTAGTTCTACTAGTGCGGAGGTAGACAATGACCCTGGAAATCTCGGAAGTGCTAGATAACAAAATAAAAAGTTTACTTAAAGGCGAAAACGATAAGTTTATCGCCTTTATAGAGAACTTAGGTATTACTTTAGAAGAACTTGAAGCTGATACTCAATACTACATTGACTTGTATGAAGAGGATAGCAAGGAAAAGAAAAGACTAATTGCAATCTTGTTTCTATTTGCTGTAAGTGACCTATTAGCAAATATAGAAAAAGAGTTGAAAAGGCTAGGGCTATATTCCGAGACACTTATAAATCAAATTTCAGCAGATATTACAGCTAACTCAAGCGACATATTAAAAGAGTTTGAAAAAGAAATTGGAGACAAAGTAAAAGATACCTATGATAGAGTGTTAAAAACTGTCTTAGCCAACCTTAAGGAGATTAAAGATATTGAAGAGTTCTTGAAAAAGTATAAAGAAATAGTAGATAACTTCTCAGATTTTCACAGCATACAGTTAAACAATATAGTCTTTTCAGCATTAGAAAATAAGTTCTTTAATATGTTAGGTTTAACAGTATTTATATGGGGTACTCAAATGGATAATAGGGTTAGAGACACTCATAATGAAAGGGAGGGAAACTATTTCTACACGGACGGTAAACCTGCTGATGATAATAGTTATTCTGATGGAAAAGAAATAGTGCCCAAGCAAGAATACAACTGCAGATGTTACAAAATAATTGCGGATGTTGAATTTGTCTCAGCAATTATAAAAAGGTACTTAGGAGGTATGACCACATGAAATTAAACGTTTTAAAAGAAAATATTGCAAGTTTAGAATTTACAGATGAGAAATTTCTTATTGTAAAAGCCCAAATTTTAAAGGCTAATCACGGAATGATTTATTTTGATGAAAATGGAAATAAACCTATTGTTGAAAGTATATTAAGTGAAGATTTATTTTCAGAAAAAGCAATGAAATCTTTCATTGGAAAAACAGTTACAATAGACCACCCAGTCGAGAGATTAAACACTAAAAACTTGACAAAATTCAAAAAAGGTACTATAATAGAGGTAGAGAAAAATAATGATTTTCTAACTGCAACCCTACAAATAGAAGAAAAAGATACAATAGACTACTTGGTCGAAATGTATCACAATAAAACTCCTATTGAGGTAAGTGCGGGATATTTTGCTACAACAGAAAAAATAGATAGTGAGAATTTTATTCAAAAATCTATAAAAGGTAATCACTTAGCTATCCTACCTGTCGGCTTAAAAGGTCGTGCGGGCAGTGAAGTTAAGCTAATATACAATAAAAGCGGAGGTGTACGGATGTCAGAACAAAAATATGTTACAAATCAAGGTGAAATGACAGCAGAAGAACTTGTAACTAAAGTAAATGAGTTGCAAACTGTTTCAGCTGATATGGAGTTAAAAGTAAACGTATTAGAGACAGAGAAAGCGGTTTCTGAAACAGAAATAGCTTCGTTGACTACTAAACTAAACAGTATTACAGTTGAGAATACAGAGTTAGTAGAAAAAATTAATGCTCTTGAAGTAGAAAATAATATGAAAGAACTGAAAGAAAAAGTAAATTCTTTTATAGAAGTTAAAGAGGAAATGACAGCAAGAGAAATCAAAGAAAATGTTATCTTAAAGGTAAACAAAAACTTTGACTCAACGGGTAAATCAGAGGAAGCTATTAATGCTACTTTTGATTTCGCTGTGGAAACATTACAAGGAATGGCACAAACAGAAACAGCACTTGACTTAGTTGAAAACTCAGTAAAAGAAGCTGTTAAAGAAGAGTCTGTTATAGTGACAGATTTCACAAAATATAGAAATTATGGAGGTAAAAACTAATGGCTAGAATAGGAAAAAGTGTTAGAACAGTTAATGGGGATAATCAAAGACAAATGCTTGTTAGAAAAGATGTAGCTGCATTGTTTATAGGTCAAGCAGTAGGTTATGTAGCAGGAGTTACACAACCATCAGTAAAACCATTTGCAACAGGAGATAAATTCGCGGGGTTCGTTGCTTATCAACACGATAACATAATGGATAATGAGACAAAGCCTAACGTATTAAGAGTGCCAGTGCCTGGTTCAGTTCACGTACAAAGAAATGGAAACATATTTTTATTAGCAGAGGTAGATTTAGTAGCTGGAGAGAAATTATCAATAGGTACTAATGGGCTTTCTGTAAATAAAAAAGGTAAAGGGTTAGAAGATATAAATGCAATCGCTGAAACAGATGCTAAAGCTGGTACACTTGTTCCAGTAACTTTAGAAGTTATATAATAGGAGGTAAAAAATAATGAAAGAAAATGCAATCAAAACAATTAATGATATGAAAATAGAAAAAGCACTTACAGTTCAGTTAAACAAAGAATTAGAGGCTAACTTACCTGAATTAGTTGCAAGACAATTAATACCTATTACAATGGGTGGGTACGGAATACAAGTAGGAGATAAATATGTTGAATGGAAAAAATATTCTTCAAAAGGTATCTCTGAAATAACATTTGAGAGAAACGATGACCTACCTTTAGGTGGAGAAACTGGGGTATTAACAGGTACGGCTAAATTATTCTGGATAAGAAATGGTTTCCAATTAAGAATAGCTGACTATGATGCTTTATCGAGTGTTTCAGGAGAAGAAATAGCTAAAAACTTTAATAGAGAAGTTCAAGCAAATGCAAGAGCAATAGCAGAAGCTGAAAACAAAATGTTGTTATTAGGGGATGCTAGCTTAGGTTTACAAGGGTTATTAACTGTAAATGGAATAAGAACAGAAACTTTTGGTACACCTTATGCCACTTCAACAGGAGCAGCTTTAGTAAATGAGTTTGTAAGAATAGCAGACCAATTCGAAAATGGAGCATTAGAAAATGAGGTGTTTACTGCTAGAACATTAGTAATGGACTCAACGTTATATGCAACATTAATGAATAACTACTCTACAACTACTGACACAGGAGAACCTATCTTGAATAAATTACAAGCAAGAGGTTTATTCGGTAGAATACTTAAATTAAAAGACTTCAAAGACAGAGTTACTGGAAAACCTAAAATGATGATTTTAGATGATGTTTCAACAAATTTCGAAGCTATAATGATACAAGAACCAGTTTATGAGTCTTGGACAGAAGCTAGAACAACTAAAATAGCAATAGAAGAAAAAATATCAGAAGTAATTGCTTATTATCCACAAGCTATAATGGATATCATAGTATAATAGAGAGGGGAATTTATGTATATAGTATCTAATACAAGTAATCGAATTATCTCTTTTAGACTAAACCAAAAAGGGGAGACTTTAAGTCTTCCTATTGGTGCAGTTGTGAAAGTAGAGAAAGATAAAATAGATAGTTTGGGTGAGTCTAACTTAACTAAACTAGGGGATTATTTAACTGTAGAAAAAGGGGTAGGAGTTAAAACTACCGAAGATATAGAGGCTGTGGATAATACACAAAAAGAAGATTATGAATTTAGTACTCAACTAGATAAAGCCGAAACAGTTGAAGAGTTAAAAGAAAATTTTGGAAAGTATATAACAAACAACAACATAAAAAATATTCAGAAGCTTAAAAGGCACATACTAGAGAATAAATATTCATAAGGGGGTACTCAATGGCAGTAACTATATCGGCAGTTCGTTTAAATTGCCCTGAATTATCGGAGACAGAAATTGATGACAGTTGGCAAATAGCTGATAAACACATACAAGATGCTTTAGATGATGCTATCATTATAGTTTCTGGTATTGCAGATATCCCAACTAATGTAGCAGATTTACTAATAAAATATATGGCAAGACATTTCGCTGTATTAAATTTAAAAGATGTTACTTCTATTAAACTACCGAATTTATCGGCTAGTTATAGAGCCATTGAAGCTGGGCTAGGGCTAGACCAAACCCCATATGGGCAACAATTTAAAAATTTAATATCTAAGTACACAAATGAGTTTTCGAGTTCAACAGAGCTTGCAGACACACCACAGCACGTTTTAATGTTTTTTTCATAGGGGGAGATTTATGGAATTAAAAGGGTTAGAGAATAAAAAAGTTTTCTATAAATTTACAGGAAACTTTATAGAAATAAAAAAAGGTAAGAAGTATGCCACACCTGAGTATACACAACTGGAGTTGGAAAGACTTTATAGAGTATTCCCTACGTTACTAGAGAAAGTTGTTCCAGGGGTAGAAATTCCCGAAACACCAGAAGTAACTGCTGATACTACACCTAAGAAAGGCAAGTAGTTGGCAGAACCTAGAGTAAAAGTAGGGGTAAAAATGGAAGTTGTAGACTTCTTTTTTCCTAAAGAACCTTTGACTATAGAGTCAGGCGGATTTGATGATGTGGGGTATTATGGTAGGTTAGCTTCTGTAGCTGATGTTTACAGAATACAAATAAATGGTGCTAGGAATTCTAGGGGAGTTGTAATTCCTGCTAGAAACCCGTTACCAATATTAGAGGAATTTATTCAGTCAAATGTTGAAAAATATGCTTTGATATATGGTACTAAAGACCTTATGTCAGCGGGGCTTATGATAGGTTCGGATATTAATCAGATGCACATGAAAATGATAGAAGCTTTTTCTAGTCCAGGTAATGCCCAAGCAACTATAGATTATAAAGGGTTCGATAATCCTCTGATTAATACAGGATTTTTAGCAAGGTCAATGTTTTATTCTATAAATGGAAATGGGAGGTACTACTAATGGCACAGTTAAGCGAAATAGTAAAATTAGAAGAGCCCATTTCTTTTTTTAAGCGGACAGATATTACAAATTCTTTCGGGAGACTCGTTGAGACTTTCGAGGAATATAAAATAAAAGGATACTTAGAGAAAAAAGTAGTTGGGTATAATGCCACAACTGGTGAGCTAGTTAGACCAGGTAACCAAACAGCAACTGAGATAGAGTTCTTAGTTTTAAACTACAGAATACCTACAGTAGCTAAGAAAGTTAGTGATGGGAGTGTTAATAAAAATCTTGAGATTGAGTTAGGCGACCAAGTGGTTTATAAAGGTGAGAAATTTCAAATTTATAATATTATTGATGTTGATAATCATGCTTATAGGTCATGTGAATTAGTAGTATATAGTTACCCAGTTATTTTAGATGAGGTAGATGAGGAGATACAGAAGTTTTGGTATTTATACTTAAAAGAGATTGGATTGGATAGTTTTAGAGACTTCCCCCATTGGCAAGTATCTCATTTCTATGAACTTATGGAAAATGACTTCGCCACATATGAGATAATCTATGTTAGTAACAGAGATGATAAGGCTGTATTGAGTTCCACTAATGAGGGGCTTGGTTCTAGGTTAGATTATAAATTTAGGTTTAGAAGATTTATAGATATCAATATAAAAATATATTCAAATACAAAAATAAACGAATTAGATTTCAAACTTAGAAACCAAAAAGTTATGTATATGTTAGCTAAGTATAAACCAACGGAATTTTATGATTGGGGAATTATAGAGGATAAAACACATAATATGGGTGCTAGATACGTAATCATAAATGGTCAAAATAAGTTACAAACAAGTTATAAAGTTAGGTTTGGGTACACTTCTGATATCACTTTAAAGGGTGAGTATATAGATAACCTAAATCTAAATTCGCATATGTTAGGGGGTCACTGATAATAACTTGACAGTAACAATAACAGACATAACCAGATTTAGTTATGCTGTTGAAACTATATAGAATAAATAGGAGGTACAATAAATGAGTTATAACAGTTTAGTTAAAATAACTACAATTAACACAGCATTATCAATAGCTACAAGACCTTTTGATGTGTGTTTAATGATATCAAAAACTAAAAATATTGCAACAGCAGATAACCTACCAATTTTCATTACAAGTGCTAATGACTTATTGGCTTATAGCATTTCTACTACTGATGAGGAGTATGCTTATGCTAGAGACTTCTTTGGTGCAACACCTAAGCCTGAAAAATTAATGGTATACGGAAAAGCAAGTGGAACTTACACAGAAATAATAGGTTACTTAGACCTTAAAGCCCCTAAATCTTGGTTCTATACATTAATTTTAGATGGTACTTCTACAGGACTTGCGGATATTAAACAAGCTATAATGGCAGTAGAGAATTACTATGTATGGTTAGCACAATCGCCACAGGGAGCAAGTACAACTGATACGGTTACTTCTATTGAGGGAATTAAGCATAAATATGGTTACTTTATAGCATGTAATGTGGCTGAGAAACAAATAGCAAATTTAATCGGTTCAAGAATTTCTTTCTTCCCTGGCTCAGTTCCTTTCTCAGATATACTTATGTCAGGAATGTTAGGTAGTACTTATGACACTACAGAAAAAATAGCTTTAACAGGTGCAAGCAGATTATCGGCTACAGGGATTAATATATGTACTGTAGAAGACCAAATTCCAGTGGTTTACTATGGTAAAGCTACTGATGGGATTACTTGGTTTGATTACCCATTAGCTGAGATAGCTATTGATGAGTATATGAGAGTTGGAATGACAACTTTCTTAATCAAAGAAAATACAAAAGGTAGAAAGTTTCCTGCAAACGAAATAGGAGCAAGTAGACTAGTTGAAAAAGGTAAAATGATACTAAGAGAATTTGCAGATAGAAATATCATTTATGCTGAGGACTCTAAAGATAATGATGGAAATAACTTATTCGATGTAAGATTAATTTCTTTACACGACAGAACTATAGAAATTGAATATTCTGTGTTCTTCCAAGGAGCAATAATTAAAGCTACTATTCAAGTAAGTATGGATAGCTTAGATGGTAATTAATAAAAAATAGGAGGTACAATAAATGGCTTATATTAAAAACGGATATCTTATCGTATCATCAGATGCTGAGCAATTAGTAATTGATGATTTCGATGGGGGAATTGATGTTAAGGCTGAGGGAGATATGACTTCGACTAGACAATCTACAAAAGGTAAAACAATTGCAAGTATACAGTTAGAGAGTATGTACATATTAGAAGCTAACATACCGCCATTTTCTGACAACATGGCGAGAATAGATGACTTCTTCGAACTTATGAAAAGTAAATCTTTTCCTAACTTAACAATAACTGTATATGAAAGAATTGATAGTAAGTATAAAATTACCACTTACGTAGATGGTAACTTTAAAACAAACTTAGACTATGACTCAGCAGTTTCTGATGAAGCTCCTAAAGGGAAAATAGCATTCTTTGGAACAAGAAAAACTCCAAGATATCAAGCAAGTTTATAAAAATAAAATACGAAAGTAGGTAATATAATGGAAATTAGTGAATTTGTAGAATTAGTTGAGGGTGATACACCTACCCTTAACTCATTCAAAGGAAGAACAAAATGGTTTGGAAAGCCTGTTAAGAGTTACGTTGTGTACTTTGAAGACTCTTTAGCAGAGGATGATAATGATAATGAAGAGGTTGAATTATTCGGTATCAACGTTAGAACAAAATCAACTGAATGTATGTTAAACTTTGTAACTTATGCAAGTAATATACAAGATGGGAACTCAGTACTGTTGGACAAAGGTTCAATACAAAAACTTAACTTAATTATGAGTCAAGATTATAATGTTTCTAAAACGGAAATTTCAAAACTTTCTGTAAGAGACTATATGGCTCTAATAATGTTTGTGGTGAAAATATCTACACCCTACTAGTCCTCACGTAAGGCAGGTAATGAATGGTAGCGGGGAAAAG
>JAOQMP010040203.1:0-11473 GCA_027563575.1 Erythroxylum pedicellare | reverse complement strand
GAAAATATTTTATGTATAAATTTCACACTACTGAACCAAATTGAATGGTTTTGGTGTTATTAGAAACTTATGAGATAGAGGGCTAATTTTAAAACAGAAAGTGTTCCCAAATTACTTCAGTTTCATTGTCTAAATAAACAAGAACAATATACCCAAAAGTCAGTATTTGGAGAAAAATCTAAAATGATTTGTTGGGTTACGAAATTAGATTCTAATGATTTTATTGAGGAATAAACCATAAGTATAAATCATTCTTATATGAGTTTGGGAATACAAATGCTTACATGATGAGAATTATAGACAGATACTAAGGATTGTCATGAACAAGCATTGTACATATTCCATATACACCTATGTGCATAAATGAAGGCTTATAATTGTGCAGATATTAATGTATGTGCATTGTATGTATTGCATAATTTTGATGTGCAGGATAAATGTCTGCATTCAAATGTTTCCAGATTATTGAATCTAGTGCTAATTTGGAGCGTACTGTAAGTAACTCTAATGGTTTCTCTCAATTAATTGTTTGCTTTAAAAATATGTTTTAAATGATGATATGAATGTGGACTGATTTTGTGTTGATGCCAGGCAATGAAGGTCTGTTATTTGATGCATGCGTGTGATAATGAAGTGCTAATTGTATGTGAATTTGATGAAATACGTGATACATGGTTTGATTGTTAAATTTCGGACCTAGTTTCGGAAGAAAACTATGATTATGTATATCAATACAAAAGTCATACTCAACATTATATTGAATGTCGGACCACGGTCTGAAGATGAATGTGAAATTGAATGTGAATCTGAAAGCATGTGATAGGATAAAATTATGTGAATGTGATGCATTTCATTACATGAAAGCATGAAACATAAAGGCAGTTGTGACCGAAGTAGCCACCGAAAAAGAACTTAAAGCTCATAATGTGAAAAAGAGCCTAGGGCTCAAAAAGTGTATAAGAGCCAAAGGCTAGACTCACAATGTAAAATGAGTTGTGTATCTCCAACGAATAAGAGACAGTTATAAATGAGTCCAGTATCCACAATAGATACGGGACAGTTAGGCACTTGGTCACAACAATGTAATAATTAGAAAAGAGTCATATAAGCATTTCATATACATTTTAAATAAGTATGTTTGATTGTTTGAAATGCAAATGTGACATTTGATGAATTATGTTAAATGCAAAGGTGTGAATTACATGTTACGTGTATTAATGTGTTGCATGAATTGAGTGAACCATCGATGATGGGTTACCTCATTGAGTTCACAAACTCATCCAAAATTTGCAATATTTTTCAGGCTCTGAAGAGTTATCCCGTTAGATAAACAGGAGTATACACTTCAATGGACTAAAAGATTGAAGTCGGGATTGATTCACGTCTGCATTCATTTTCTTTATTTTTTTATCAAATAGAGTTTCCATAATGATTGTAACTTATGTATTCGAGCATTTCTGTTTTGTAATAACTTTCCATATTGGAGATGTTTGTAAATTCTTTTGCAATTTAATGAATCTATGATGACTACAAGTACTCTGTAATGGGCGCAAATGGCTATTGAAATTCAGATGATTGTATTACTGTGATTGAAAAGGTTTATGACTAAAACGGACCCAATTTGGTGATTGATTTTCGTGTACATGTTTGATATTTTTAGAAAAAAAAGTTATACTGAGTTTTTGACTAATTGACTTTACTAGCACGCCATTTTGGCAGGATGTGCGCTCGGATATCACTCAAGATGTCTAGTATATGTCTAGCGAGAGTGGCGTGATACATATGTTATGTTAGATATAGTTAGGAACTAAACTCTTTATGGTATCTAGATTAGATAAGTCATGGGATGGACCTTGTAATGATTTTATTTTAATTTAGTTTATTCTTTAGTTTTATTGAGATTCAATTATATGTTCTTTATTATTCTTGAATTAATATTATCAGTGTGTTGATTCATGTGTGATTTTATGCAATTAAGATTGAGGAATCCTCTGTATGAATAGATTTAGCATAAGAAAGGAGTTATACACAAACCTAGAGATAAGTTGACATAAATCTTTTAGATTATGGCTAAACCTAATAGTGAAATTCGTAAATCAATTAATGTAATTTTAGATGTTTTAATCTTTAGATAGATTTCAATTAATCAAAATAGGGTTAATTATCAATAGTCTTGAGAAATATATTAGAATAATTGAGGAACTTTTACGGTCTAATGAACTTTAGATTAAATCAAAGTGTGAATTCATAATTGTATGAGAAGTCTTAGGGGAATTTGAATTCTAGATATTATCTTTTTAATTAATTATTAGTTCAATTGTCAATCAAGTTTATTAATTTTATTGACTTGTCCTTAGTTTATTATTTTAATCTTAAGTCTAATCATCTTAATTTTTTAATTAGATAATAGAAAGAGGGTTAATACTAATAATCATAGTCTCTGTATGATCAACACTTAGTACTCGGTATCTTATACTATAGAACAAAGGTACACTTGCTTAGAATGATTTATAGGGTAAGAGGACTTATATATATACAAATATCACACAATTCTATCAGACGACTGTAACATCCTGTTATCCATGTTAAGGCTATAATAGTGTATTATGAGAAATTACTAAGAAACTAGAAAAAATTACATATCATGCTTAAATTGAATATGGCATGCACATACATAAGAATATTGATTTTTGTACATTAATATGATTATACATGCATTTATTGACACTTTTTGGGTTAGAAATAGGAATCATGGATTATTTGTATTGAAAATTTATTTGGTGATAATAATTATTAATTTGGAATTTTTAGTGAATTTTAGGAAATTTCTAAAATAAAATTTGGGTATTTTAGAATAGGAAAAAATGTTAAAGTTAGACCAATTTTAGTCTGGCACGTGGACTGATTAAATATTGACAAATGGCTTACATGCATGGTGACATGTGGTAGTGAGAGTGTACTACACGTAGTTATGTGTTTAGTAGGGAAATTTATGCAGCTTACATATTCTTCACTTGTGTTGTTCTTCATCCACACCAAAAACACCAAGTTGTTTATGTTGTTAAATTGGTTATTGAATCTTACATCAAGTAAGAATTTCACTTCATAGAGAGAGAGAGAGAGAGAGATTGATTTCTATTAAAATCTTAGTGTTCATCCATTCACCGAAATCTGATTTGCTGGGAATTTAGCTAACTCAAATAAGTTGAGTTTTAAGCTTTGTGATATTATAAATGGTATTTTGATAATCCATGTATTAGACTGAAATACTTGTGATAATTGGAGTAAAATAAAAATGATATAGAAGTTCATGAAAAATCAATGAATATATATATATATATACGTGTATATATATATATATATAGTCTATTTTGTACTTTGAAATACGCATAAGGTTTGTTTTTCACTATACATGCATGAATCTATTGAGTATCGGTAGAAATGAATTTAAATGAGTTTGATGATAAGTAATGAGAATTGTGTAAGGTGGTGATATATAGAGAGGATTTAAATAAAGTGATTGTGTTGATAAAAATGGAAAGATATAGAAGATAGAAAAATGCAGAAAATAGGATTTGTATGAATGATAAGATAGAAAAATGTAGAGAATGGGATTTGTGTGGATGATATACAGTTTTTGATGATTATCTTTACATCTTAGGTTTTGATTTATTAGTGTTATGTTGAGTTGGAAGGGAAGTAGAAAAGATGAGTTGTGTGTTAGTTGAATAATATAGGAATGAGAAAATCTGGAAAAAAAATTGAAGAAGAAGAGAGGGAAAATTTCCAGTTTCAGTGAAGAAAAAGAAGGAGGATTCGCGATCGTGCCTCTACACAATCGTGACATCATTGATGGATTTGGAGAAGCATGATCATGCTTCTACACGATTGTGACTTCATAGGAGGGATTGAAAACTCATGATCGTGCCTCTGTATGATCGTGGCCCCGAAGTTTTCTAAAGGGAGATTGTTTTCTGAACATCCTTTGATCTTTTTACTATAACTTCTTCTCCTGACATCCAAATGACTTGATTCTTAAACCAAAAGACTCATAACACATTGATCTACATCTCTAAGAAACATTATAGAAATATATAATCATTTGGGAGAGTTTGAGTGATAAAATTGGGATGGAAATTAGTTATAGAGATTGGGTGTGCATGGCCGTGCGTTAAGGTTGCACGGCCATGACTTGTTTGTTGGTGTGCACAGGTATGCGTTATGGTTTCACGCCTATCACTTGATTATTTAGGAGTGCACAAACATGCACTGATGTTGCACGGATGTGACTTAATTCTAGTTGGGTTAAACATTATGCACAATCGTGCATGCATCCCGAATATTCTTCCTTCTTTTGCCTATAACTTCCTCTATAGTCATCAAAATAGAATTATTTTTTATTTTGAGTAAACTAGAGACATAGGGATACAAATTGTCTGAAGAAATATGATTTTAATTCTATCTCTAGAATTCCATATTTTGAAATAAATTTAAGTATAGGATACTGTTTTAGTATAAGAATAGACTGAAATAAGATTACTGAACCAAATTGAATAATCTTAGTGCCATTAGAAAATTAAGAGATAGGAGAAAAATTTTCTAGAATAGAGGATTGTTAAATTGCTTCATTTATATTGTCTAAATGATTAAGAATAGTAGACCCGAAAGTCAATTTTTGGAAAAATCTGAATTTGACCAAATGAGTTAGGAATGGTGATTCTAATAGTTTTATTAAAGCATAAACCATAAATATAAATGATACTTATGTGATTTTGGATAAATGAATGTTTATACAACCAAAATGATAGAGCAATACCCGGGATTGTCATGAACATGCATTGTGCATATTTCATATACATATATGTGCATTAACAAACACTTATAACTGTGCCAATTTGTGATATATGTAAATGTGTTTTGTATGATATAGAGGAGCACATTAGACACTAGTCAGACATTGTTGGGCCATCCATACAATAGCATATTGCTGTGAGGCAACCTAGATGATTTTTCCTAGGATTGATTGAATTTGTTTAACTTCCAATTATCAAACTGTTTGTGAATTATTGATGAATTCTAGACTTGAATGATCCCAAGAGTTTGTTATGAATTCGAAGTGTTTTGGTTGCTTTTAAATTCTGAATGATATTTGTATACTCAATAAAAAAGTTGAATGCCGGACTTAGGTCAGATGACTATGAGATTCTAACTATGCATCATAAATGACTACTATACATGGCATATTCTGTATTTGATGCATTTCATAAAATGCATGTTCAGATAAAGGCGTTGTGATCAGAGTAGCCAGTCTGAAAGAGCTTCAAGCTCAGTATTATGTACATAGAGATTTGCTCTGTGATTTCTATTTCTGACTAAGCCCAATGGGCCAATATCTATATCTGTATCTACAAGGCACTCGATCATAACAATAATAACAAATCTGGAGTCTCATATGCATCTGTATTTGTATGTATCTATTTTGAATTCGTGATGATGTCATGATGAGCCATACTAATGTGAGTATTTAGATTATTCATGTTTTGAAAGAATATATGTGAAATGTATGATATTGCGTATTTGACTTGGGTGATATTATCAATGATGGTTCACTCATTGAGTTTATAAAACTCATAAAAATTAAAACGTGGCTTTTCAGGTATGAGACAGGAGACTTATTTTCTAAGACTAGACTAAAGGAACATTTTGGATTAAGTTATGGCTCAAAGGTCTGTTAGCTGACATATAGAACTTGTGTATTTTTTTAGTTTCTTATCATATAGAACTTGTGTAAGGAATGTAAGTTTTTGTCAATGAATGCAAGGAATGGTTTTTAATTTGGTGACTTTTAATTATATTAGATGATGCCATGATTAAGTTGGACATGTGTTTGCTCTAACATACCATTATCAAAGGATATGTACTTGAATGTTCTTTGGATGTTCGGGTATATACTCTATGGTAATGGGATGTTACATTTTTGGTATCAGAGCATGGTTTGGCATCTATAGGGACATATAAAAATAAAGAGATATGATCAATAGTGAGAGATTCAGATAGTGATCACAACTTTTGTTTGTTATAAGTCACCTACCATAGGAGATCAAGGTGGAAAGTCAGTTGACATGGAGTCTATAGGAGCCAATATAGAGTCTCCTATACCTGAGTTTGATCAAATACTTCAAGAATTTCGAAAAGGCGAGAAAGAAGATACGATAAACTAAGAAAACAGAAGGCTGTGGACTTCTATGGAAGTAAAGACCCTACTAAGGTAGAAGGCTGGTTAGAGAGAACTAAAAGAGTGTTCAATCAGATGGACTGTGAGGTAAATAAAAGATTTTATTATACGGTCTCACTACTGTAAGGTCCAACATACCAGTGGTGGAAGACTGTTCCAAGCAATACCACCAGACCTTGTAGTTTGACTTAGGAAGATTTTCTTAGGGTGTTCTGAGATAATTATATGCGTAAGATTTATATGGATAGGAAGATGAAAGAATTTTTAGATCTGAAGCAAGGCAGGCTCTCAATGGCAGAATATGAGATAAGATTCAATGAGTTAATGGGGTATGTAATTTTATTGATCATAACTGAGGAAGACAAATGTAGATGGTTTGAACATGGAGATCAGAACGAAGCTAGCCATTTCAAATTTGGGTAGTTTTACGGAACTATGAGTGGCCTAGATCAGAATTGAATAGTTATTAAAGGATGATCAAGGAGAGTCTAGACAGGAGGTTAGAGGAAAGAGGCAGGATGAATCTCAGGTTGATTCTGACATAAGCTTCAGTAAGCGTCAAAATAGATCGTCTCGATTCCAAGCTAGATTGAGACAATCTAGGTCCAGATGAAGAGGTGGATTTGTTCAGAATGGGAGAGGTAGAGGATAAATGCCCTCTAGACAGTCTCAACAACTATTTGATTATGAGCACTATGGTAAATAGTATGGTGGTGAATGTTAGAGGTTAACGGGAGCTTGTTTCCGTTGTGGCTTTGTAGAACATCTGATCAGAGATTGTCCTGAGACTTTAGGACTACAGTCTAGAGCTAGAGGAGGAACAATGACTGAGACAATAGTTCAGCAGAGTAGAGCTATTAGATCTACATAGAGAGGCAGAGGTGGAGGTAGAACTCAGTCAACAGGGCCCAGTGTCAAGACTGAGGTGTAGAGTAACCAGCCGCAATCTCAAGCCAAGGTTTATGCCATCACCAGATAGGAAGCGAGAACTCCCTAGATGTGGTAGCAGGTGTATTGAATGTTTTTCATTTTGAAGCATATGCATTGGTAGATCCAAGATCTACACATTCATTCATCACACCGCATTTGACATTTAGATTGCATTATGAGAGAGAGATATTGAAATGTGGGTTAGAGGTAAGTACCCCAATGGGTAGCACAACAGTGATTGGTGAGGTATGTAAAAGATGCATAGATCGGATTGATCAGGCAGAGTTAGAAGATGATTTAATTATATTGCAGTTAAAGGAAATAGATATTATTCTAGGCATGGATTGGCTTACTGGGCATCGGGTTGTGATGAATTGTTATACTAAGGAAGTAGTTCTTGAATCCCCTAATCAGCCAAGAGTGGTGTTTCGAGGAGTTAGTCAGATTGTGCCAGCCCGACTAATTTCATTTATGGGTGTGCTGAAACAGATCCAACGTGGATGTAAGGCTTATCTGGACCACGTAGTTAATACTCAAAATGAACAATCCGTTTAGGATATTCCTATTGTCAGGGATTTCCTGGATGTGTTTACCGTAAAACTACCAAGTTTACCCCCAGAAAGGGAGACAGAGTTTACTGTAGAACTTGTTCCAGGTACTGATCCTATATCAATTCCTCCATATAGGATGGCACCTATAGAATTGACGGAATTGAAAACCTAATTACAAGAGTTATTAGATAAGTGTTTTATCAGGCCCAATGTGTCATCTTGGGGAGCTCCGGTATTATTTGTAAAGAAAAAGGATGGAACTCTGAGATTGTGTATTGACTATCGACAGTTGAATCGAATAAAAGTTAAGAACAAATACCTATTGCCAAGGATTGATGATTTTCTTGATCAGTTACAAGGAGCTCAGGTGTTCACAAAGTTAGACTTGAGATTGGGATATCGTCAGTTGAAAATAGCTAAGACTAATGTACCAAAGAGTGCATTTAGAACAAGATATGGGCACTTTGACTTTTTGGTAATGTCGTTTGGATTGACTAATGTCCTAGTAGCTTTTATAGCTTTGATGAATAAGGTATTTCAACCTTATTTAAATCACTTTGTGATTGTATTTATTGATGACATTTTGGTGTACTCGAAGTGTAGAAAAGATCATTTTGCAAATCTGAGATTGGTCCTACAGATAATGAGGGAGAAACAGTTATATGTCAATTAATAAGTGTGAATTTTGGCTTGATGAAGTAGTATTCTTGGGTCACATAGTATCTGGACAGGGAATTTAGGTAGACCTAAAAAAAGTAGAAGCAGTGATGAAGTGGGAGACTCTGAGGAATGTGTCAGAGACTCGGAGTTTCCTTGGATTAGCTGGTTATTATAGAAGGTTTATCGAGGGGTTTTCACTAATCTCATCCCCTTCGATAAAACTTCTAAGGAAGAATATGCCTTTTAAATGGAATGATGATTGTCAGAAGAATTTTGAGGAGCTTAAGCATCGGTTAACTACAGCACTGGTGTTAGCTATTCTATATGGCTTTGGAGGTTATGTTGTGTACAGTGATGCTTCACACCAGGGTTTAGGATATGTGCTGATGCAATATGGAAAATTAATAGCATATGCATCGAGACAGTTGAGGTCTCATGATTTTAATTATCCAGTACATGATTTAGAACTTACTGTAGTAGTATTTGTCATGAAAATTTGGAGACACTATATGTATGGAGAAACTTTTTAAGTGTTCATTGATGTGCCAGAAAGAGATGAATATGAGAAAGAGGAGATGGATAGAATTGTTAAAAGATTACAATTGTACAATTGAGTATCATCCTGGCAAATCTAATGTGGTAGCTGATGGATTAAGTTGGAAGTTTAATAGCAGTGTGGCTTAAGTACAGTTATCGAGGTTACCGAGCCTAGTTTATTTGAGAGCACTGAATGTTGAATTGAAATTGGGTCAGAATGAAGCATTAATAGCTACATTGAAGTTAAGACCTGTATTACATAAAAGAATCAAAGAGGCTCATAATAAAGATCCAGAATTAGTAAAGTTAATTGAGAATAAAAGTGAATAGGGATTCTGAATTTGACATGAGAGATGATGCATTGTGGTTAAAGCAAAGATTATGTGTGCCTGATGTTGATGATTTGAGGAAAGAGATTTTGGAGGAAGCACATGTAGCATCTTATGCTATGCATCCTTGTACCACCAAGATGTATAACACTCTGAAACAACATTTCTTGTGGCCTGGTATGAAAAAGAAAGTAGCGGAGTTTGTTTCTAAGTGTATAACTTGCCAGTAGGTTAAGGCTAAGCATTAGGCTCCAGTTAGAATATTACATTCATTGCCTATTCTGGAGTGGAAATGGGAATGAATCACTATGGATTTTATTATAGGTTTACCGAGGACTCCGAGGCAACATGATGCCATTTGGGTCATTGTTGATAGATTGACCAAATTGGCTCATTTTTTGCCAGTGAGAGAAAACTATTCACTCAATCAATTAGCTCGAAGATATGTGAATGAAGTTGTGAGAATATATGGGATTCCAGTGTCCATTGTATCGGACAGGGATATTAGATTTACCTCGAGATTTTGAGGTAGTTTACAAATAACTATAGGTACAAAACTAAATTTCAGTACTGCATTTCATCCTCAGACAGATGGTCAGAGTGAGAGGACGATCAAGACTATTGAGGATATGCTTAGAGCTTGTGTTCTGGAGTTTCAAGGAGTATGAGATCAATATGTAGCTTTGATTGAGTTGGCCTATAATAATCAGTATCACAGTAATATCGGTATGGCTCCATACGAGGCGTTGTATGGCAGAAAGTGTCGTTCACCTTTATATTGGGATAAAGAGGGTCTAAGAATTTTCGAAGGCCTAGAATTGATTCAGGATACTGTTGACAAGGTGAAATTGATCTGTAGTAGAATTAAAGCAACATAAGATAGACAGAAAAGTTATATGGATCAACACAAAAGAGATATGGAGTATCAGGTGAGAGACAAAGTATTTTTTAGAGTATCACCTTGGCGAGGTGTGCTAAGGTTTGGTAAGAAAGGTAAGTTAAACCCGAGGTATATTAGTCCATATGAGATAATTGAAAGAATTAGGTCATTAGCTTATAAGTTAGCCTTACCTTCTGAAATGGCACACATACATAATGTGTTTCATGTGAGTATGCTTAGGTGATATTAGTCAGATCTAACTCATATGATATCAACTCAGGAGATTTAAGTCTCTAGTAATTTGAGGTATGTTGAAGAACCAGTTAAGATAATTGGCTATCAGAATAAACAACCGAGGAACCGTGTGATCCCATTGGTGAAAGTCTTTTAGAAGAATCATTCAAGTGAAGAAGCCACATGAGAAACGTAGGAGCATATAAGAAATCAATACCCCTACCTATTTGACCTTTCAGGTAAGAATTTTGAGGACGACATTTTTTTAAGAGGGGAGAATTGTAACATCCCGTTACCCATGTTAAGGCTATAATAGTGTATTATGAGAAATTACTGAGAAACTAGAAAAAATTACATATCATGCTTAAATTGAATATGGCATGCACATACACGAGAATATTGATTTTTGCACATTAATATGATTGTACATGCATTCATTGACATTTTTCAGGTTAGAATTGATTTTTAAATGGGAATCATGAATTATTTGTGTTGAAAATTTATTTGGTGATAATTATTATTATTTTAGAATTTTTGGTGAATTTTAGGAAATTTCTAAAACAAAAATTCAGGTATTTTAGAATACGAGAAAATATTGAAATTGGATCAATTTTAGTCTGACATGTGGACTGATTAAATATTGACAAATGGCTTACATGCATGGTGACATATGGCAGTGAGAGTGTACTATACATAGTTATGTGTTTAGTAAGGAAATTTCTGCAGCTTGCGCATTCTTCACTTACGTTGTTCTTCATCCACACTGAAAACACCAACCTGTTTCTATTGTGAAATTGGTTATTGAATCTTACATCAACTAAGAAATTCAATTCATAGAGAGAGAGTTTGATTCCTGTTAAAATCTCAGTGTTCATCCATTCACCGAAATCTGATTTGATGGGACTTTACCTAATTCAAGTAAGTTGAGTTTTAAGCTTTGTGATATTATAAACGGTATTTTGATAATGCATGTATTAGACTGAAATACTTGTGATAATTGGAGTAAAATGAAAATGATATAGAAGTTCATGAAAAGTTGATGAATATATATATATATATATATATATACTCTGTTTTGTACTGTGAAATACACATAAGGTTTGTTTTTCACTGTACA
>JAOQMP010040166.1:0-11474 GCA_027563575.1 Erythroxylum pedicellare | reverse complement strand
TTAGATATATTTTTATTTATGTTTTTTATGGTTTAAAATTATATAATAATTAATATATTGTGCTTTGTGTATTGTTTAATATATTTTAAATAATATTTATATGCATAAATAATTTTATTACAAAATAAAATATAATTAAAATTAAAAGTGCTTTTTATTTTTATGTTGTCAAATAGTCTATTGTATGACGCTCTGCTTTAAATGACAGTCAAACAGTTAACTGACTTCTTAGAAAAGCTCTACTGACAAAAGCTCTACTAATATAAGCCCATCCAAACAGGCACTTAGTTGATAATTAACACTATTTTTGGGATAAAGATGACAGGTCAATAGGAGAATAAGGCAAAGTGCTACAAATGGGTGAGGCATATAGATGATGCTAATGAAATCTCAAGAGTAAACAAGAATTTTCATATGTTAGTGTGCACTAACGAATTTTTTTAACAATAGCTAAGACTCTGATGAGAAATTTTGAAGGCACTTTAATTCGATGAGAAAGTTTGAATGTATGAAAATTTGTGAGGTTTCTTATATAAGTAGGCATGCATTAGTGCAAACTTAGTCATTTGGGTAATGAGACTACACTATGAGTTTGTTTTAATAAACCATTCAACAAAATGAACAAGATTAATTAGTTAGAGGCTCATCAAGGTACTTTTTAGTTAAGGAGACAATAATGTGACAACATATGGCAAGAACATGTAGAATATTAGTAAATAAGAGGGGGCACTACCTAACATGATTTAATGAGTAGGAGTAGTTCTTAAAATAGTGAGAAAGTAAGATGGTAATATAAAAAAGTGGTAATATTTATCCAAAACCATGTTCTCCATCATTTTAGCAAAAAGTGGTAATATTTATCCAAAACCATGTTCTCCATCATTTTAGCAAAGTTAGTGGCTAAAAAGAAATAATTATTTACTAAGTTAATGGATTTAGTGAAAGTAGTTAATTGTAATTAATTTATTTCCTAAGTTCTTGTAAGCCTATATAAAGAGATTCTATACTGTTCATTTTAATAAACAACTCATTATGTGTTAAAGAGAGTTAGAGAGATTTATGAAAGTCTAATTATTGAGAGCTTTAAGTAGGGAGTTCTTGAGTTGTTTTTATAGAGAGCTTAAACTTGGAAGTTTCTAGAGTTTCCTTTGTATTGTATTTATGAATAAATTGCCTTTATCATATCTCTTTCTTTCTCATTTCTTTTATTTGAATTGTGCAAAACATTTATATATTGAGAGTGAGTGAAGAAACTTAAAACTAGTATAGGTAAGGCATTCAATAATTTTTTTAGAAGTTGTTTGACTGTTATACAAGGAATTTGACTATTTTGTTATCAATTTTCTACACTTAGAAACATTTCTACGGTAGTTGGTATTAGAGAAAGTGAGTTTTATAGCTGGTAACCAATAGTCAGTTAACACAATCTTATAGAGAACATTGTTAAATTGGAGATGATCATTAGTCTTTTAGTCCCAACGAATGAGTAATGGTTTCATTATTGAAACGCTTTGAATCTCCATCTTGATAGCTTTAAGAAATTTAAAGAGCTTTAAAGAAATAATTATAAATTTATGGAGAGGGTGTTAAAACATTTTATGAGTAGGGATTATAGTAAAATTTGATGAAAAAGCACTTTGGTGATATGAAGGAACTATATGTTTTTAATGGTAAGTGGAGTGCCAAGGAAATAAAAAAAAGAGAAACAGAGAAATGAAAAAGTTTTCTGATTCAAATAAAGTATAAATCACAACTATGTATATAATGGATGATACTAAACTATAGTGAAAGATCCAGACCTTCAATAATGGAATCAATACGGGTAGAATTCCCATTAAAATTTTAAAGAAAAAGAAGAAAAAGCTAACAGACTTGTTCCTTGCCAACAATACTTCTTAGCTTGCGAATGAAGCTTTAAAGTGCCTAAGGTAAAATGACTAAGTGAGGGAGTACATAAGACTATTCACATCATTGATGTTGGATGTATAGAATATGTCAGAAGAAGACAAGTTGAAATTCATTAGTGACTTTTAAGGTTAGGTATAGATGAAGCTTTATAAGCAAAATATAAAGGAACTCTTAAACATAATTGTGATTTTTAATGCCATGGTATATCTCTAAATTTTATCACCAATTAGGGCTAATAGAGAATGCAATGATAATAGTGGGATTTATAAGGGTTTAGAGAAACGCAAAGAGAATATAAGGGAGTATTTTTAATTTAATTCAAATATGTAGTTAAAATAGTATATTGCTTTCTTTATTTGTGAGGGACTATATTTTGCTTCTGAATGTCCAAAATGGAAGATCATAGATAAGAAGGTTAATTTATCATTGTGAAGGATTAAGAATAGGGAGGGAAGGACTCAAAGGAAGAAACTTACCTAAATTAGACTATGCTAGGCATAATAACCATTGAGAAGGAGAATCTAAGTGTTAAATATGCCTGATAAAAAAGGAAAATGGTACGTGGTTTACAAGTCTAAATAGATGAAGACTTGCTCTTGGTTTTAAATTTGCACTAAACAGTCTTTGAATGAATTTCTCATGTATGAATTATTTTGGAAAAAGGCATTAAATTCCTTTAGTAGGGTAACTTTTTAAACTCTTTAAGTTTAAAAGGAAGAATTATTCAAGAGTTAGTGAGCCTTAGCCAATGGTTAACATACAAGTTGGCATGAAAATGAAATGTTGATAAGAAAACAAGGCAAATTTCTATAAGCAAGAGAGGCATATAGGTAATGTTGATAGGATCTCAAGAATAAGTGAGAGTTGATATATAATGGTGCACGTTGGTAAAAATATTTGATGATGGTTAAATTAGGATGCAAGACCAAATATAATTGGAACAAATAAGTCATGTTAAGTTTGAAGATGCATGGATGAACTTGAATTTAATAAGACAGTTCAAAAGTATGAAAATTTATGAGGTTTGTTCCATAATTTAGCTTGAATTGATTTAAACTTCGTTATGAATCTATCATACTACACCATGAGTCTACTTGAATAGACGATGTAGCACAATGGATTAAAATGACTAATCAAAGGATTATCAAGATACTTATTAGTTAAGGAGATCATCATGTGGTGATATGACAAACATATGAAGAAAGTGAATCAAAGAAGTAGGAGAAGTCCTAAAGTAGTGGGAAAGTGAGTTAGGATGTTACAAAGTGGTAGAATTCATTTAGAACCATATTTCCATCGTCTTATTATAGTCAACGCCTAAAAAAGATGTGACTCTCCATTAAGTTAGTGGATTTAGTGTAAGTAGTTGCTTATAACTTGGTTCTTTTGTTCTTGTAAGTATATATAAAGGTATCTTATATTATTCATTTTAATATGCAATTCATTTAATCATTAAGTTGGAAGTTTCTTATGTTTTCTTTATATAAAAAATAATATTTTTTAATAAACTAAATGTACTATAAAATCCTCAAAGGGGTCAAACAAGTTTATAATAGGGAAATTAGCTATTGCACATATAATTTAACCACTAAACCAAAATATGATCTTAAACTAAATATAATGGAGTATATCTTTTGTCAGGAAAAATAAGAATTAGCACAATTAGGAGAGATTCCATTTCCTTTCTAAGCTATTGCTCTTTTGTATATATATACCTCTGAAAATCAAGTTACCATTAATCTAGTTTATAGTCTTGAAGCAAAAAGTTTGATTATCATATGCTTATTCTTAAGTATTAAAGCATTTCTTTCCTTTTACATGGAATATATGGTGTAGTAGAACACCAATTTGTAGATTGATAAGTTATGTTTCTTCAAACCCTAAAGCTCATATGCCCAATCAAATATGTTGCTATAGATTACAAAGAGCTAACATATATTGGCAAACTAAAGATGAATAGCTGCAATTGAAGAATATATGATCAAGTGGTTCATTCTTTTACTAACAAAGCAAAACATATAGTGTTAATGTTTTAGACTAATCATAGTCTATCTTTTGTTTCCTAACATCTTTCTTATGGCAAGCCATAATATGGATGAAGCTTTTAGAATACAATTGTGAGGTTTGAAGATTTTTAGGCATGTGAGGTTAGT
Source organism: Erythroxylum pedicellare (assembly GCA_027563575.1). Lineage (NCBI taxonomy): Eukaryota > Viridiplantae > Streptophyta > Magnoliopsida > Malpighiales > Erythroxylaceae > Erythroxylum > Erythroxylum pedicellare. The sequence goes on along the minus strand of JAOQMP010040166.1, from coordinate 7,413 downwards.
AAATCTCTCGGAATTATTCCTATTCTAGATGAACGAGTCTTCTTCATTTTAGTTTGGATAATAGTCTTATAATAGACGAGAAACATCTTGATAGCCAAACTTATTACATCCATTCATTCTTTTCTAAAATTATGCTCACTCTTGCATTGTTTGGAATGTTATTTCGTATTTTGTTAAGGTTATGCATTAGGTGTAAAGGGCCAAGTTCATGCCAATTTTCATACTAAAACTAAGTTTCTTGCCATTCTTTATTCTTAATTTGATGTTACAACTAATGCAAATCCCTGAAGCTAGTATCTATTTTAGCATCTAAGAAGTGATGTATTTAGGTTTAATCTTCCAAATGTTTGAACCTTCAAGGAAGCATATGTTCATCAATTTGAACTAAAGAGACTCCTTGTCTATTATTAAATTTTATATTCTTTTGACTAAGAAAACTTTGTTGTCTACCTTAATAGGTTTGATTCCTAAATGTCCCTCAAATTTTAAGTATATATATCTAATGACTAAACTTTATCTCTTAATGATTTGTCTTCTTTTCTAGTTCATAGAAAGTTTGTTATCATCTTTTCTATCAAATTACAAAGAAAATGTAAGTTAGAGGATTAGTAAACATGCAAGTTATTGTCAATAATTATGATTAATTAAATTCTTCTAGTATAGCTTAGAGTCTTGCTTTAGTAGTTGTTTAAGTTCTCATTAATCAAGTCTATAAGGGGTTATAGTCAAAGTAGGTTAGTATTTTTGGTCAGGATTGGTACGTGTACATATTTGAACGGGAGTTGATCATGTTTAAAGCTAATATGGAGAGAAATATAATTACCTATCTTTAAAGAATTTGTAGATAAGTAAAATATACTTTTGTAATCTACTTTTGCTTACATTAATATAGACTCATAAGAGGTCAAGGTATTAGCTAGAACTTTGATAGAACTAAGAGTGTCAACATATGGCAAAATCAAGTCATCAATAAAGAAAAGATTGAAAATTCTTTGCTTGTCACATTTTTTGTGATACTTGAATTGACTACTCTTGCTAGTGTTATTATTAGTAGTTCTTGTTGGGGCTTATACATGTAGCACCCCACTCCCGTAACACACATACCTGACATTTTGAGTGATATTCGAGTACGAAGCCTACGAGAGTGGCATGCTAAAATAGTCAATAGTCGAAACTTATTGCAAATTTTCTAAAACAACGTACGCAAATATGGAAAATCGATAATCAAATTCGGCTCAATTAATTTATAAACAATTCCAGTCACAAAAGTTATAATCATTATTGAACACATCAGAGTTTCAGTAAACACTTGGGGCCTTTGTAGAACAAAATATTTGTATTCATAATATCTTGACATTTCAAAAACCCATTTTCATATACATTGTACAACACTTAAGACTACACTTTTCAATACAACATAACGAAATACATATACAGGCGTATACTGATCCAGACCTGGAACTCTTATTCGGAGCCTTTCTGAAGATCTTTACTAAACCCTGAAAGCCACGTTGCAATTTTTATGAGTTTTACGAACTCAATTGAGTAACTATCCTCGATGGTTCATTCATGTAACAAATACAATCATCATAAAATCACAAAATTCATACAGTCAATCATTTCATTACAGCTTTGCAAATCATTCAATGAATTCCAAATATTCACATTAACATGGCATAACATGTAATCATTGCTAATCATAACATATATTTACAAATACAAATGCACATGAGACTCCAGATTCTTTATTAATGTTGTAATCGAGTGCCTATCACATACGAATACAAATACTGGCCCATTCGGCTTAGTCAGAATATAATCACGAAGTATAGTTCTACATGCAGAATCAGATATCAAGGAGCAAAGCTTTACGTGCAAGCACTTTCATACTAGCTACTCCGGTCACAACGCCTTTATCTGAGCATGTATTTTAGGAAATGCATCAAATACAGAATATGCCATGTACGACAGTCACATTTGATGTACAATCAGAATCTCATAGTCATCGGACTAGGTCCGACATTCAACTTTTCAGTTGAGAATTAGAATATTCAATCAAGTCACATACAAGTAGCACTTCCAATATTGTTTGCATGCATCAAATGCCTCAGACATATATTGTCCAGAATTCAGTACACAATCATTCAATGCAATTCAATAATATATAGAACAGAACAAATAAAGCGAGACCATCTTAGATTACTCACCGTTGCTCCAATAATGCTATTGCCTGGACGTTCCGGCAATATCTAGAAACAGTTTCTCTAGTTGCTTATCTATATGCAATAAAAACAATTTCATACTACTAGAGTGCTTATGAAACATAATAAACACATTTATCAATGTTTCATGTATCATACATGTTCAATGAAAACTTCTCATGTATATTTCTGTCATACATTGATATACATAATTGTATCGAAATTCAATCACTCATACTCCATTTCAACTGTTTCTGAAAACATTCCATTCTGGTTAACTGTATATGATCAATAAGATCTAGATAATGAAAGATTTAAATAATAATTACTTTTAAACAATTGTTCCTCTGTGTCTTAGGTCTCTATTGACACCAATATTATTCAATTTGGTTTAATATACTGAAAGTTATACTCTAAATACATTAGTCTGTTCTTAAGCTATAACAAAACTCTTACTTCAACTTCAAAATAGATTTTACACCTCTTAAATCTAGAATTACAATTTGACCTCTTCAGGACAATTGTAGCTTTATGTCTCTAATTTCATTTGAATTAAGAATAAACTCATTTAGAACTCTACAGAACAAGATATAATCAAAAATACCAAAGTATGTTTAGTAAAACATTCAAGTTCATATTATTCCAACAAATTCTCACACTTTCATTCATGCAGTCTTTTCCAAATCAATTCCGAAAGCTACCAATTTTTATAAAGAGGTAGATCAATGTGTTAGGAATCTCTTAGTTTAAGAATCAAGTCATTTGCACATGGGTGAAGAAGTTATCATTTTATTAAACATTTCATCAACTCTATTCCATGATCTCATCAACATCTTCATTTAAAATCATTAAACTCATTTATATTCATCTTTAAAAACACTCCACACATTCACGTATAAACCATAAAACATCCATATACGATTTTCTCTAAGCCAGAACAGAATATATATATTTATTCATCCAAAGACAGCTTATTACTTTCCTTCATCTCGCGGTCGTGAGTTTTATACGCATGAATAACCCAGAACTATTAATCACGGGTGTGAGAACATGCATGCCTGTGCATGTGTGTTTCTTTCTTCCATTTTCTATATCTTCCTAAAAGTCTTTCCATTCTTAATTCATATATTTAGTCTTTCTATACCCATTACAACCTCTAAACATATCAAATGCAAACTTATATAGTCATTGATCAAAACTGAAACTTCACATAAGCTTTCTCTCACTACTGTGTTCATCCTTTCTCACTCTACTGTGTTTTTATCTTTTAAGCAGTTTACAACTTCACAATACTTAGTAAACTTAGATTTCATTCCAAATACACTTAACAAATTTAGTTCCTACATCTAAATCATCCAATCTATGCATTCAACGAGACTACACTACGTAAACTTCATATGCATATATATATACACTATAAACATCCTCAGAGTTACGTACTTGATTACGCAATATTTCTAGTAGTGAGAGTGAATCAATGACACAAAAATAACAACTGATGTTTGATTTTTGGTAAAACCAGAAGTGGATTTGATAACAATATTACTCTCGGTGAATAACAACGAGAGAGAGCTTAGTTGCAGGAAAGTAATGTCTAAAACACATGTCTACGTATCCTCTTGCATGGTTTAACATTTGTCTCTATTTCATGTTACCACGTGTCACACATATACATAGGTCATTTGTCATCAACTTAATCAGTCCACCTTTCACACTACCCAAAATTCCGAAACAATATTACTAGTCTCCGATTAAATCTTTAACACAAATAATTCACATTGTAATCACCTTAAGTTGTTAATTATACCCGAAAATGTCAATGAATACATGAACAATTATTTTAATATGACAACAATTAATATTCACATATGTGTGAATATACAATGATGCATAAGGATGCAGTGTACTTCCAATTTCTCATATTACGCTCAATTCACAATTCTGGGGTCTAGCCTGAACATGGGATATTACAATTCTCCCCTCCTTAAGAAATTTTTTCCTCAAAATTCTTACCTGATTGATGATACAGGTGGGGATATTGCTTTTCATAAGCTCTTCAGTTTCTCACAATGCTTCATCACTCAAATAATTTCTTCCACTTGTCTGTAGTCAATGGAATCATTCGATTTTCAAGTCGCTTATTTAAATATCATACTATCTTAACTATTTCCTCAATGAGGCCATATTATCTCATGCCAATTTCGGTTTCTTCTTTCTTCAAATGATTTTCTTAATTCATTCAATTTCCACTGTTTTCATATTGACTTATTCTAATATCTGTTCATTCATATTAGTTTCTCCACATATTTCAATTTATTTCTAGTCTTAACTCTCTGAATTGATAACAAATTCACCAAATGAAATTTGTATCTCCTGAACATATTTACATAGAATATAGTGTGAACTTAAGTTCTCTTCACAGTAACAATAGTGTTACCTGAAATTCCAGAATCCAATCTCCTAGTTGGATACCTTACATCGACAAGCTACATGTACTCTCTGTAGTATATTCAACCTATTGTACTTGAGTCTCTATTAGAAATGGTACTCCAATATTCGCTCTTGATTCATTCCTTATTCATTTTTGATCCGTTTCTTCATTGATTAATCTTAAAGTAAACCGTTTGGTCTACTTAACTGAATTCAGTGAAATTCTTTTTCAAAAGAAGATTTCTTGCTACCACATCTATACTATTCACGTAATCTTTATCAGTCAACTGTTTTCATCCCTGTTTATCAGTCATTCTTAATACCTCAAGAAGCTCATTTTCTGTATCGTCAAAACCATTTCATCTTATCTGAAAATGTAGTTATGACAATTCTCCAATTACTAACATTCGCTAATAATACCTGGATTCCAATTAATGCTAAACAACATTTCCTTTTTTTGTGCTTGCCACGATCGGTGTAAACCCTTTTCATAGTTATGATTCATTTTACTCGAATTTATCATCCATAGTAATGTCATTAATGATCTCAATCTATCCCCGATTGATCACTGTAAGCACTTTCATATATTATTCTAAGTCATCTTCACTTTGAAGTGTGGGAATCATAACTAACAATTATTTAACATGCCATAGACTATTGCCTAAATCATTTCCACATATATAATACATATGTGCTCATTATTCCCACTTGTCATGGTGATCCCATTTCAGATATGTACTCATAATACCAAATCACCTTAATGTTAACAACTTTTACGTATATCACTATGATTATCTCACTTTCCAATTACCATCATATCGTCATACATATGTATGTTCACAATCAATTCAGAATTTTAGATGCATAATTCTCTTGAAATTTTGGTCTCAATTTTATAGGGCACATTTACCAACAATCATTTGAAGTCCAAGTCTAACCTCTCAAAGTCATAGAAAATTTTATTTTCTTTCAACTTAGCTTGTACACTTTAAATCTCATCACTCATATTTATATCACTACTTCCCTTAATCAATCCCTGACAATACATTCATATCTATTTCACATTCGGGGATATGTCACCATAGTATAATATTGATGTCGTATACCATAATACATCCACCAATACAAATGCTCATTGAATCTTTATCTATCATATCTAACCATATACTATTTCTCATTTCTAATCACATTCTGACAGATCATCATTCTTCTTATTATTTCTATCAGCTCAAACTTTTATCAAATACTCATGCGTCTGACCCATGTAAATGTGAATCAGACTGGGGATCAACTGCTACTGCCTACTATGACATGTCTAAAATACATGTAACTTGACACATTTTTCAATAAACGCCTATGTAAGATACTAAATCTAGGCTCTGATAGCAAAATGTAACACCTCACTCTCATAGGACATGTACCTGACATCCTAAGTGATATTCGAATATGTATCTCCTAAGAGTGGCATGCTTAAACAGTTTGTAAATCAAACTCATTACTTTTAATTTAAAACAACCTGCGGAAAATTGATAATCAATTTTTGACCTAATTTGTGTATAAACAATTTCAGTCACAAAAATTACAATCGTTATTGAACTTCTCAGAGTTTCAGTAATCACTTGGGCTCATTACAAAACAAAATACTTGTAGTCATAATATCATTACATTTCAAAAACCATTTTCATATATATTGCACAACATAAATAAATACATATGCAGGCGTAAACTGATCATGACCTGGAACTCTTACTCGGAGCCTATCTGGAGACCTTTATTAAACCTGGAAAGCTATGTTGTAATTTTTATAAGTTTTACGAACTCAGTTGAGTAACCATCCTCGATAGTTCACTCATATAACAAAACACAATCAATCTTATTATCTCACATATATTCATTCAGATCAAGAATAATTCAATACTCACTTTATCATGGCATATTATGTTATCATTGCGAATTCAGAATAGATAGTTACAAATACAAATGCATATGAGACTCTAGATTTGTTATTATTGTTGTGATCGAGTGCCTTTCACACACATATACAGATACTAGCCTATTGGGCTCAGTCAGAACAAAAATCATGGAGCAAAGCTCTACGTGCAGAACAAAAAATCACGGAGCAAAGCTCTACATGTAAGCGTTTTTATACTGGCTACTCTGGTCACAACGCCTTAATCTGAGCATGAATTTTATGAAATGCATCAAATACAGAATATTCCATATATAACACTCATATATGATGCATAATTAGAATCTCATAGTCATCGAACTTCAGTCCGGCATTCAACTTTCATTGAGAATTAGAACATTCAATTAGGCAATCTCATTCACATACAAGTAGTACTTCTAATATTGTTTGCATGCAACAAATGTCTCAGACATATATTGTCCGAAATTCAGTAAACAATCAAACAATGCATATCAGAAATATATCAATACAATTCAGTAATATACGAAACATAACAAATAAAGTGAGACCATCTTAAGTTACTCACGGTTACTCCCTTATGCCTATTGCCTAGACGTTCCCGTAATATCTAAAAGCGGTCCCATTACTTGCTCTTCTATATGCAATAAAAAATTTCATATCACTAGAGTGCTTATGTAACAAAATAAATACATTTATCAATGTTTCACATATCATGCATGTTTAATGAAAAATTCTTGGGTATATTTCTATATTACAAAGATGTACATATCAATTGTTGTAACATCCCCTCACCAATAGGAAGGGTATATTGATAAATTGCCATGTTTAGGAGTGTTTAAATGTGTAGCGACA
>JAOQMP010040145.1:0-11475 GCA_027563575.1 Erythroxylum pedicellare | reverse complement strand
TGTCGGATATTTGTTCAGTTCGTTTGAACTGTTTGTTTACTTTGATTTCGAGCCAATTCGATTTCCTTTGGGATTCCAAAATTTTGTAAATCCGTTTATGCTTTATGATTTCCAAGCCTTTTGATTTTTCGATGGCTCATTAGGAATTCGATTTTCTTTTAGTTCCGCACGTGATTCCGATTCCTTTCGTTTTTTGACCCACTTTGTCCGCCTTTCGTTTCGCTTTGTTATCCGTTCTTTCACTTTTTGACCCGCTTTTGTTTTTCGTTTAAGTTTTTCGAGTTGGGCTCCGAAAGCGGGGTCCAAAATTTGTGGTATCAGAGCAAGAGGTTGGGTTCCGGAAACGGGATCCAACAAATTATGCCACAGATTGGTGGAATCAACAAATATTCACTAGGAGAAAGAGCCAAGAACTAGCTACTATGACTTAGGAGTAGAAGAAAATATCGATAAGCAAGCATTTTATGCCAAGTTCCTACTATAGAGATCTCTACTAAAGGTTGTAGATGTTAACTCATGCTCTAAGAGACTAGAGGAGGATCTTAAGAAGATAAAGGCTACCATAGTTAGGGAGAATATGGAAAAAAGATTAGTAGGCAACAATAGCTCACTTTATTTATGAACTAAACCTAAAAATTGTCAATCTTATTGAGCTACACCATTGCATGGAGTTAGAGGATGCAATCCACGTGACTATAAAGTTAGGAAAATAACTACAAAAGAGACCCATTAACCATTTTGATGTATATATTTATACTCTTCATCATGGAGCAAGTCATAAACTAAAAGGAAGGTAAAGCTCTAAAGCCAAAATATGAAGTAACTAACCAAAAGTGAACGTTCCAAGTGGAAAGAAAGATGAGATTGATTTATTTTCAACAAATAGGAATTAAGATGTCAAGTGCTTCAATTACTTACCAGTAGGGCATATAGCTTCATAATTTCTCAATAAGAGAGTGATATAAATGAGAGAAAATGAAGAGTATATGTCCAAAAGTGAAGAGGAAAAGGATGAGGCTGAGGATTTACCTAGATTAGAGGATGTTACTGATAATGAGTATATTGTGAAGCCTAAAAAGGGAAGGTTGTTGGCCACTATGAGGGCATTAATTATACATATGGGAGAGGGTGATGTGAATGAATAGTGGGACAATCTCTTTCATACTAGGCGTTCTAACAAAGATTAAGTCTGTAGCATGATCATAGATGGAGGAAGTTGTGCTAATGTAACTAGTATCGAATTAGTAGAGAAATTGGAATTACCATCCATAAAACACCAAAAGCCTTACAATTTATAATAGTTAAATGAGAGTGGAAAGGTCAGGGAAACAAAGCAAATGTTGATTTCTTTCTTAATTGGGATGTACAAAGACAAGGTGTTATTTAAGGTAGTGCTTATACAAGCTAGTCATATTATTGGAAATTTAATTGGAGAGTTATACATGATGGATACAAGAATAGATATTCCTTTATCATGAATTATAAATTGATCACTATTACTCTATTACCACCAAAGCAAGTTTACTAAACGTTACCTTAAGATTTATAAAAGTAAGTGTGAGAGCTTAAGGGAAATAAACAAAAAAAAACTTAGGGGTAATTCAAACACCATGGACAAGTCAAAAATGAGAGATAAATATGAGGGAGAAGGAGTGAGTTTGGTAACAAGGGCGGGGGATGTAAGAGATCCATTCTTGGCCAAGCTTCTAATACTTTTAGATTTTTTAGATGTACAAGTTTATTTATAGATAAATCTTTTTTAGGAGAGGAGAAAAGATGGAATTCAAGCATCTACTCAAACTAAATAAGGTTCAAAATATGAGAGAAATGAATAAAGGCTTGGATATTTTGCTAATATTTTAAGTGGAGCATCAAAAGAAGTTAAAGATACATTGAAGGACATTAAAGGACCATTAAAAAAAGACTATAGTAAAGAAGATCAAAGAAACTCTTAATGCCTTGATGGTGGATCTTTATGGAAGGAGTAAATCTTTGCTACTTCAAGAGACTGAAGTTAGGGCTATAATGTAGAATCAAGGAAAGAAGCAAACTCTAAAAAAGGGTTATATAATGTAACTGGTGTTATATTTAGAAGTAACTTGGTGTCAATCTTTTGCTGGGTTTACAGACTAGTGGAATATAAGTAAACTTATAAAAAATGTTGAACTTGTCCTTGTTGTATGTATTGAAAGTTCTATAACAAAACTGATGCTAATGTGCTTCTTAGATAGGTGGCAAATATGTGATTCATTGGTTTAAGATTTTGTTATTTTAAGATGTTATTTCCTTTTAGGATTCTGATTATAAGATTTTACACCCATAAGAGGCTTTCTTATTATATTTTCTATTATCATTAAATCAAATTACCTTGGAAAGGGTTTCTTTAATCTTTGTTCTTAGAGAAACTCTTATTTTAGGTTCTCTAATAACTAACAATCTTATTTACCTTGCTAATGGTGATCAAATCTAAAATCATATCACTCTCTGTCCTTTTTCTATAAATGTGGTCATTTATATTCTTCTTTTGTATTTTTGTATTTATTTTTCTTAGATCAAACTTGTCATGGTTGAATGATCTTTGACCTTATCATATTATTAATGAATCTTATAGTCCTATTATTAAGATTTATATCACATTGATTCACTTAGAGGTGTATTTTGTAATTAACTATTGCTCACAGTAATCCTCTTCCTTTATACATTATCCTTAATTGACACTTATAAAGCATATAAAAGAAATAAACTAATATGCAAATAATGGAAAAGGGTCAAAAGAAATAATGACAATGAAATTTCCTTAAGCCAAGTTATTGATTTTTTTTTAGTTTATAAGAATCATCAAAATTGAGTACCTTAAATAGAAAAAATCAAACAAAAAAAGAAAATTACATATAATATAAATTAAATAATAATCAAAATAATAGAGTTACATCAATCACTTCTATAAAGTCTTTTAGTTAGAAATGTTCTTTAAATTTGACTTTAAGGTAGGAAACTAGACTTATGGACCATTTTCAATTGGTGTAGTATAAAGTTCTTATTCTTTTGATATATAAGATTTTTCCTAATTGTGCCATCTTATACTTCTTACGCTTTCTATAGCATTCAATCATATTCCCTTTTTTTCCTCCTTTTGATAATGTAATATTCTAGAGCATCCTACTGGACTATTTCTCGAAAATTAGAGATTTTAGTGTTTGTTATATCAATATAATATTATAAATCATCATAAGAGAAGAGACCATTTTACCACATATAAGATATCAAAGATAACTACTTCTCTTTCAAACCTAATCATCAATTTCCTTTCTTGAATATCTATAATTTCTCTAGTTATTTTTAGGAAAGGTATACCTAGAATCAATGCTATCTAAGTGTCATCTTTTATATCAAGGATAACAAAGTCAACTGGGAAAATGAATCCATTAACCTTAACCAAGCTATCTTTAATATTCTTTTTAAGAAATTTAATTGATATGTTAACTAACTAAACACTCATTTTGGTTAGTTCAGGTTCTTCTAATCCTATTTTTTTGAAAGTATAAATTAAGTTTGAAGCTTATACTCACCTTTAAATTATCTAATTCTTTATATATAAATAATCTACTAATGGTATAAGGGATATTAAAACTCCCCAAATCTTCTAATTTTTGTGGCAACTTATTATGGAGGATAGTGGAGCATTCCTCATTCAGCATGACTATAAAGATTTCTTTCAACTTCCACTTGTTCCTTATAATTTCTTTTAGAAACTTGAAGTACTTAGACATATGTGAGAAAGCTTCAATAAATGGAATGTTAATATGAAACTTCTTAAATAACTCATTCTTTAGTCTCTAAGTGGGGAATTCTAAATTGGTTCTTTTGGATTTCCCTCTTCTCCCTTCTATCCTTCTCTTCTTCTTCTTACTCCTCGGTAACCTGCATTCCTTCTTCGTTCTCCATTTTATCATCTGTCAACTCCTTCCTACTCCTCAAGATAATTTTGTTACCCTTTTATAGGATTTGACTATATGTTACTTAAAAATGACCTATTTACTAATTTATTTAATTAATCAATTTGATTTTTAATATTATTGATTGAAGCCTCCTAATTTGAAGAGAAGCTTCTTAACTTTGAAATTGAGCCTCATTTATAGATACATATTGCTTCATTAATTCTTTCAAACTTGGTTTCTTTTCACATTTTTAATATCTTGGTAAAGGTGGACTTTAAGCTACCTGATTGTTCCATAAGAAATTTAAATGAATTCTACATCTCATTTATAAGTTATAATATATTTTTGTTTTGAGATGTCTAAAAATCCCTTCTGTAGTCAACTTGCTCAGCTAACTTGGTAAAAGGATTGCACCTGACATTCACAGTTGCTATGTCCTCCCCTATACAATTCACAATAGAACACTTATATTAGTTTCACTTATGTGATCAGATTATTAATTATCTTCATAATGTTGGTGATTTTGATTTTGGAGGTATGTTGGTGCTTTTAGTTTTAGATGGATCTTAAAAACTCGTGATATATAACACCAAAAGAAGATTAATAGGAACTTTACGACACATGTTTGTTTAAGGCTTGAATTTGTAAATTTAGGTTTATAAAACCCATAAGTAAATCTAAATTAGGAGATGGGCATTACAAAATTCTCAACCCCCATTTGAGATTTCCAAATTTGTATATTGATTAAACTTAAACTTTGGCAACATTTCAAAGGTGAGCTTTTTATAGGCATCTTCTTTAATTATAAAAAAGTTTAATCCACATTCTCAATCATTGCCTGAACCTCTGCTTTAATTATACTTATATCAAATAATACATATTCAAGCTTCTATTGGGATTAAATGGTTGAGTTATCAATCATATAGACCTTTCTTGAAGTGCTTCATTAGTGAAACATAACATAAGATGTTCACCTTAAGAGGGGACTTAGGATTAAAGTTATAAAACTCCTCCTCTCTTTGCCTTATCCTCATTTTGCAAGAGGTTGGTATTTTGCTTATTATACTTCAATTTTGTAACCCACAATCAGAAATAATCAATACAAATCACCCCAAAATATTTTTAGAATCTAAAATTTTGGTTAAAATGCATCAAAATTTGTGAAATCTAAAAGTTTTGAAAAAAAAAGGGAAGTTTGTAGAAATTGGTGTAAGAAATGTTTTAAAAAAGATTCCAACTAATAGCGTGTAAGCTACTTAAGATAAATATGAAAACTAAAAAAATGACTACATTTTTAGTTTGTTAGGCATGATAGAGGTGTTTTAAATTTCTAGGATGTAGGCTGAAATACAAGCATATCCTTAGTGTTATCTCTCTTAGGATTTTAGTTTTTAATAAGAAACATAAACATAATTTAAGTTATAGATGTATACCAAATCGTGTTCTACTTAAGATTTAAGCTACAAAATAATAAATATAGATATTGTTTGGGACATGGACATGTCATTGGCTTTTTTTACATTTGAAATTAATTGACCTAGTTATTGAGCTTGTGTAAGTAGAAACGACCATAGCTTTGTGATAAGATGTTATGACCATATCTTTGGGATAAAATGTTATCTTATTAAATTAGTTGGAATTATCTCTTTTTCTTTGGATATATTTTGGTGATTAAATAGGAAAATTAATGTTTGTTTCATTTTAGGAGATGAAAAGTGGGGATTGATTCAAATTGGGACATTATTGGTGAAATTCACGAATTTCAGATAAAGTGGATAGATTGTTACAATGGATGAGGCGAGATCAAGCCTAATGTCAGATTTACTTGAAAAGTTGGAGTTTAATTAGGAAACTTCTTTCTATCCTTATTATGAAAGGATTGAGATTCGTTTTTGATAGGCATCTTTAAAAAATAGGATAAGATTAGGTTTAGAGTAGGAAAACATTATAAAAGGGACATTCTCCACCTCTCAAAAGACAATCAATCATTCTTCTTCTTACTTTTCTCTCAATTCTACATCTTTCTTCAAATTTTGATGTTGGAACTAAAGTCATATATAGCTAAACTTAATTGCTCTAATTCAAAGGGATTTAAAACTCCAGTTGTAACATTATGATGCTTTGTTCTAAACTTTTATTCACGTTTTAACTTAAGTATTTATTATTTTGAGTTCTTGTATTTAATGAATGGTTAATATTGATTAATCTAATAAATTAATTTAACGTTGAATATTATATAACTATCTATGAACTCAATGATCCATAATTGTCATGAAAGATTGGTACAAGTAGTAAATATGTAATTTACGAAATTGCATATTTAACTTATGGTAAATAAGAAAACTAAGTTGAATAATTGTAGCTATCTCAATTATTTAATTTAGGGTTTAGTCTTTTTCACTACATTTATTGCTATCATTTAATTGATATGGAATGTTTTCACACTCAGTCAATTGATGGTAAGTTTTGGTTTGAATGTTGAGTTTGAACTAATTAATTTAGGAAACTTTGAGAATTATTATGACTATCATAATATATTTCGAACCAACTACTTATATTATGACAAATATTTTTTTTAAATCAATGATCAAAGTTATAATTAAATGAGATCTTTCCCCTAAATCAGAGTTTTGTAATCTTGAATTTCACCCTTTTATATTCAATTAATTTATTTTGATTCCGTGTTTATTTTAGTTAATGATTTAATTAATCGAAACCCCATACTTTATTTTATTATTTGAAATTAAGAAACTAGTGTTTAGTTCTCTTAGGATTCGACCTAATTTCATTACTACTACAAGAAGTTTGGAGAATTAGAATTAATTTTGAGGTTTCGACAACTCAACCACTTTGATCTTGGCAAATCTAAATTGAGACATAGTTTGTGATATGGGTATGTTCTAGATTATGTTTTTCTTTGGACTAAAATTATAAATTCATTATTTTACAAGTTATTCTCTGTTTATTACGTGCGAGATTTTCTTTCTTATCTTCAACCTATAAAAAAACAATACACAAAATAACTACTAAAACACTTAAATGACTATTTAATATGATTTTATCTTTAAAAAGTAAAATAAAAGATAATATTAAAATAAAATAACCTTAATCCAAATCCAAATCCAAATCCAAATAGTTTCTCCTAATTGAAAGTAACAAAATGAAAATTTAAAGATGAAAAATTAAATTTAGTTAGGTTGCCTCCTAACAAGTGCTTCTTTATAGTCATTTAGTTGGACTATTTCCTTTGTATTGGTTATAATATAAGACAACAGACTTGTGTCCTCTTTCTTTTGGAGTTATATAAGTTCCATATGAAGGTCTTAGTCTTTTTACTAAGACCTCTCTTCTTCTCATGCCTTCATATGCATCCATACCACCCAATCATCTTTATTATTGTCATACCTACCTTACTTGATGTTATTCTGCAGTGCTCCTTTCTTAATGATTTCCTACAACAAATTATGAAATTTATTATTTATTGCACCACTAACATAATATAAACCATCAATGAAGGAATGTTCTTTTTATCATCCGTATAACTGAAGATGCCATATTCTCCTTCAACTTCTTATCTTTCTTATCCTATGTCGTTCCTTATCACTCTATACATTGATTGCCATTACCCACTACTTTGGGTTTACTTCCATCTTACTTGAAAAGGATCCCTACCCCTTAAGTTGATATAATTGGACAAATATCCAATTTAAACTTATAAATTTTTATTTAAAGTTACTAATAGATCCACTTTCAACTCTAACGTCTCGAAATTCTAAGAAATTCTATGGGCTAGCTTTTTAATAGCTAACTATTAAGTTATTTTGTCTTTTTTCTATGTTAAGGTCTTTGTAGAATCTAGGGTTCTACTTGGTCTAGAATTTACATTACCTACTTGCTTGCTCCAATTAAAGTTTGGATGATTTCATCACCTCAAATTATATATGTTACTATAGGGATTATCTCATTGTTATTGGTTGTTCCCTAAATAGTCATCGTGTGTAATTGACTTGATAAAGGGACTACTAACTTGGTAATCAATGCTAGTATGTACTTCCCAACATGACTTACAACACAATGCTTGAGTTGATTACACTCCACTTAGGATATCAAATTTTCATAATAATACCTCAACTTGAGCTATTAATGTTGTGACTACATCTACTTTATATGTAGCTATTGATCTACTTATTGTTGCCTTACTTAATTTTTGCCCATAATTGTTCATTGCAATCTCTTTAACTAAGTCTAAAGTGACATTATGAGTTTTTCTATTCAAGGTCCCCCCAATAAATGCATCAATTATATGCTTTGTTGCATAATCTAGACCATTGTAAAATGTCTAAACTTACAACCATATAGGTATATTATCACTTATAGAGTATCTCATTATCATGCTGCCTGTAAATATAGATATGTTTCTCAAATTTGCAATTTTGTATCTCCTCCATAACTCAGAGTATCTCATCATCGTGTTACCTATAAGTAGAGATGTCATTTCTCAACTTTAATTTTAGTTGGTAGAAAGTACTTGGCCAAAAAAGGTTTCTTCAAAAGTTTCTCATATAGTGATTAAAGCCAAAGGGAACAAATTCAATCAATGGTATCCTCAACTCCTAAATCAAAAAATAATAAATTTAACCATGTAGCATCAATAGTCACCTTATTAATCTTGAACATGTCATATGTCTCTAAAAGGTTAGTGATATGTGCATTGAGATCCCCATTTGCAATCAAACTATATGATTTAATGTAACATTTGGATGATATTTAATTTAATTTCACAATTATTCACTATAATTTTTGGTCTAGCAATATTGGAATGCATATGTAAGGTGATGGCTTCACATAGTCCAACATCGTTCTATACTCTCGTTCCATTGTATTAAGTTTTTGGATTACTTAGGTTAATTTCTTTTCCATTTTTCTTGAGCATCCAAAGAAGATTCTTTTCAAATTTTAGATCTTCTTTTACAAGGAAAAAGGGTTTGCCTATTTTCATACACCAAGTGTCACATATATAAAGTCAAAATAACAAATGCATAAAAAAATTAAAAATTAAAAATAAATAAAAGAATACAACAACAATAACGACAACAACAATATCCAACATAAATCCCGTTAACACATAGGGTCAAGAGATATAGGGTCAGGAGAGGTCCAATAGTATACAGCCTTTTCCTTAACTAATAGAGAGGATATTTTAATTGATTTATACGAAGAAGAGGAAGAAGACGAAAAAAAACAACATGAAAACAACAACAATAATAACACTTAGTAAGTTAAATATGAAATAAAAATAAATAAAATGGTATATACAAAATAAACAAAATGACTAGATTAATAGTTACTAAGCCATTTTAATATTATTAGGTCCCAAAAAATAATGCCAAAAACTTAATTTCTCTACTATTCTAGTATAAGACTACAGACAAATGGACCTATCATTTTGTAATAAGGTAGTGATAAATAGAAGTCAATCCCACGAGGATAGTGTAAATACTAAGCTACTCCTTATGTTATTATCTAGTTAAATAAAGTCCTGATTTATTAAACTAAATCTAAATTAAAACAAATATATTGAAATAACATTATACATAATCAAGTGAATAATCGATAAAAAGAAATCAAATAATATAAACATCTAAATAAGAATTCCCATAGCTTCAACATGTATTTATGATTCAATTATTTAAATATTTTATGGTTTAAACTGATAAACTCTCCTAATGTAATAAACTATCACCTTTCGATGTATAACCACTTATCCCTCAATTAATTAGTTGATTTATCTATTTGATTAACATATCTAATAATGCACTACATTCTATGGAACTTTATAAACTGTCGCCCTTCTTTCAGCAATGTTCATAAGTAAATTTAATGTTACCATTAAGCTTTCGATTATACCTAACCAACATTAAGAACAATATATATATTTCACAAACCTAAAACCCTTTATTAGAATACTACAATTAATCCATATAAGAATCAACTATGATGCCATCTAAGCTAAATATAAAATAAATTAGCCATTAATCATCCTAAAAATAAAAATTGTAGAAGAACTTATTGCAAAGGTTTTCCCCAATGACGATCTCAAGATTTAAAGCTATTTTCTTCCTTTAACTGATTTTGATCTCTAATCTCATTACAGACAGTTGCAAAATGTGTTGTAGGCTTCTCTTTTTAGATAATTGCTAACCTTATTTGCAACTTAAAAAGAAGTATAACTAAACTAAATTTCTTCCATATTCTTAAGGTTTCCATATCTCTTCGTATAAGCTTTCTGTTACGAACACAATTTGGGACATAATTTATCCCAATTCATTTATCACATTGCTTCTCTAATATTGCTTTAAGGAGAGGAACACGGGCATTAACACATTTGTATTCTAGGTTATGCATCACCTTGTATCTCTTCGTCATGCAACACAAACTCTAACTGGATTATGTAAGAGGTTTTGTCTTTTGCATCAAAGTTCTAATAAAGAATATGCACTAGTATACAGCCATATGCCAGGCTGTGTTTAATTTTCTTGTCATCTATTTTTACTTCGAAAGGGACACATCATAGCTTATGATCACGTGTTAGGTTTTTTTAAGCTAAGAATGACTTTTCTTCTTATTTTTCCCTGTAAAACCCTTACATTATCGGACAACATCATTCCCAAGAAACATCTATATAGTTACCTAAAACATAAAATAAACTAATTAAATCAGGTAATTTGTTTAAAACTTAGAAAAATACTAGCAAAATATATGCAAATTACAACATATCAAAAACTTCACTACTTCGCCTAAAAACATGAAATTTTTATTTCTCTCCTACAACTCCATTTTCATAGTTTAGGTTGATCTCATTTTGTTTGCTGCTACAATAGGAGTTTATTTTTCTTTCTTTTTATCTAGTTACTAAGATGTTTCGGTTTCTTAGGTTGTCTCATGCCAACCCATAGATTCAACAATAGCTTATAAACTTGACATATTCATGAATATCTAGATCTATTCTTATTTTTAACTCCTCAAAGCAATTCATCATTTACTAGACCTTCCTTGTTTCTAGTTGCCTAGGTGTCCACCATAAGCCTTTCATTATTTGAATCTTGCTCTTAAATTTATAGTTAATGTTATGCCATTTTAAGGTGCTACTAAACTACAATAAACGATATAAGTATCATCTATGAATGATAAATCATAAATCAAACTGCTAAATTAAAAAAATTGGGTACTATTTTGTAACTTTGTATTGACTACTTGTCAAGTTTTTAATAAAAAATAAAGTCTTATTTGTGTAAATAAATGTATGAAAGAAAAATGGATTCACTTTTCTATGATTTCAACTATTTTAAAAACTTCATTATATTTATATTAGATGGTGATTTTGAAAACCTAACTTCATTATTAAATAAAAATTTTGTTCTTTGATAAATTATTATCAAAGTTATCAAAGAGAAAGATTTCTGATAAGTGCATATTTGTTAAATATTTATGTTTTAATTATTCCTTTTTACCCCTCTTATTGATTTAATTATTGGGA
>JAOQMP010040128.1:0-11475 GCA_027563575.1 Erythroxylum pedicellare | reverse complement strand
TAAAGCTCAGAATGTGAAAAAGAGCCTAGAGCTCAGAAAGTGTATAAGAGCCAAAGGCTCACTATGTAAAATGAGCCATGTATCTCCAAAGGATAAGGCATAATTATAAATGAGCCCGGTATCCACAATAGATATGGGACAGTGAGGCACTTGGTCACAATAATGTAATAATTGGAAAAGAGTCATATGAGCATTTCATATACATTTTAATAAGTATGTTTGATTGTTTGAAATGCGAAATTACCCTTCTTGTAAGTGAGAATATGGCATGTGATGAATTATGCTAAATGCAAAGGTGTAAATTACATGTTATATGTATTGATGTGTTGCATCAATTGAGTGAAACATTGATGATGGTTATCTCACTGAGTTCGCAAAACTTACCCAAAATTTGCAATATTTTTTAGGTTCAGAAGAGTTACCCCGTTGGGCAAACGGGAGTATCGATACTACATACAAATAAGAGATAGAGGTCGGGATCAGTTCGTGTCTACATTTATATTTTTCTTATTTTTGTATAAAATTGTTTATTCTGCAATTTATGTATAATATGTATTCGAATATTTCTATATGTAATAACTGGTGAAATTTGGAAATGGTTTGTAAATGAGAATGATCAAAGAGTAATGAAAACTGTGATTTCGACTTTTATGAAATAAAATTATGGGCTCGATTTGATTACTGATTTCCGTATACGTGTATGGTAAATGCGGAAAAAAAGGAGTTTGTACTGATTTCAAGTGTTTGACTGTTCTAGCATGCCACACTTTTAAGATTCGCACTCGAACATCACTCAGGATGTTGGGTACGTGTCTTGCGAAAGTGGGGTGCTACACAACTGGGCCCAAATTAGTGAAGAATATCCTTCCATGACTCATGTCCACAATTCCCATCTTGCATAAACATTCCATATCTAAAGGTTCTATGGCACAAGCCACAATTATATCAATATTGTTAGGGGTCTAATAAATCCAAATTAACGGTCAATTGAGTGATGTAAGACCTTAATATTAATGGTTTGCATTTTTTGTTTAACATACATTAAAATTGCGTCAAAAACCAAAAACCTAAACTAACAGGAATTTGTTTATCCATATGCCACCAAAAAAAAATTCGCCTTAGAAAGTATACCCCTAGAATCCCAATGCCCTAAAAATTATACGCTAAAAATCGATGTATAATTTTAAAAATAGGATTTTTTAAATACGAACTCTTAGATGCACTGGCATTATATGGATGAGGGCCGACGGACCATTGAGTATATAAATCATATGCATGAAAATCATTATAATAGTCACAGCGGGAACTTACAAATGGTTCATTTTTAACATCATCGGCTAACATAAATCACCCATGGCCATGTTAAATTCATCAATAGATAAAGCAAATTCCTTACCCATAAGTCTAAATTCCACAATTCCTTCAGTAAATAAGTTGAATTCTTCATAAGAATTAAATTGAAATGTGCTGTAAAATTCTTTTGTTAATTCAAAATATGCAAGGTAGTCAATTTTAACAAACACCTTCCAAAAAACTTGTCGAACTAGTTGCTCAAAAGAATCACGAACTTGTAAAGCTTCAAGAGTGTCAGTAAGAACATACTTACAAGGATAGATTTTTGGTTGGCTTAGTTGCTGAAATCTATGGTTGTCCTCTGGCAGTCGAGAAGAAGTGACATCTCCACTTCTTGAATTCCATAGGCTTCAGTTCTCGACCTTCTTACCTTTCTGAGTGCAATTCCTAGTTAAAAGCTGGGTGCTGGTTTGAACATTGGAAGGATTGATGGATTTGGTGTGCAGCCATAATGTTCGATGGAGGTTGGGTATGTACAAATGACATGATTGGAAAAGCTAACCAGTATGAATCACTTTTCTTTTATGGCATGGTTCCAATTGTTGTGCTTTTGCAGTCTTGAAACACAAAAATGCAAACACAAAACCAACAAAAATTTTGACTGATAAATGGGTGGGTTACGGTGAGGAGAATGGTAAAAGGTTGGGTTTTTCGTTGGAAAGATGTGGGTGTTCACTAATTCAGTAGTAGGTGTGTGAAATTGTGAGTGAGTGAAGGTAAGAGCAAGAAATAAACGAAAGTGGGGAGTAAAAATGGGATGGTTGGTAAAATAACAGTAAGCGGTGGGAAGGGATATTTTTTTAATATAATTGAAGATATTAACAAATGAAAATACTAAAGGGAATGGAATAAAATTGACAGATGAAACAGAACAAATCAAACAAATTAAAAAATTGATAAATACTGAAAAATAAAAATAACATTGAACATGAAAAAAAATTTTGGTTTACCCCCAAATGTGTTTCTTATAAGTCATTAGCTGGACATATTCACTGACTTACCTGATCAAAGATAGATTGGGGCTACCAACTCTATCTCTTCCACATTCTCAACTGGAGAGTTTTCATAGTATGGTTTCAGATGGTGTCTATTAAACCTTACACACCTTGGAAGTGTCTAAACTTTGAATTTCTATCGCACTGTGAGAAAATATGTTAGTAATAATAAATGGTCCGAGCCAGCAAGATCATAATTTTCCCAAAAATAACTTAAGCTTTGAATGATAAAGAAGAATATTTTGTCTTACTAAAAATTGCTTCCTAAAAATCATCTTATCATAAAAAGCTTTAGTTTTTTCCTTATAAATTTTTGCATTTTCATAAGCTTCATGACAGATCTCTTCTAACTCTTACAATTACAACTTCCTATTGTTACTAGCCTCTACCAAATCCATATTTAACTGCTTCATAGCCCAATAGGCTATATATTCTATTTCCACAGGCAAATGACAAGGTTTACCGAAAATTAACCTGTATGGTGACATGCCTATTGGGATTTTATAAGTAGTCCGATATGCCCACAAAGCATCATCTAATCGTAAGCTCCAATCTTTTCTGTTTAGACTCACCATTTTTTTCAGTATGCACTTAATCTCCCTATTGGACACCTCAGCTTGTCCACTTGTCTAGGGTGATATGTTGTAGAAATTCGGTGTGTGACACCACATTTCTTCATCAAAGCCTAAAAAATCTTGTTACAAAAATGGGTCCCTCGATTATAATGATAGCTCTTGGTACTCCAAATATGACAAAAATGTTAGAATTGACGAAATCTATAACATTTTTAGCATCGTTAAACAAAGTAGCCTTGGCTTCAACCCATTTCGAAACATAATCTATAGCAAGCAAAATATAATTCTTACCGAAGGAAAAGGACCCATAAAGCCTATTCCCCAGACATAAAAAATCTCATGTACCAGAATGTTAGTAAGTGGCACTTGATCTCTCAATCCCAGGCTACCTGTTCTTTAACAACGATCACAAGACTTGTGAAATATGTAAAAATCATAAAATAGCTTAGGCCAAAATAGTCCAAATTCAAGAACTTTATGAGCTATTCTTTTAGGACCAAAGTGTCCCCTACTCATAGATGAATGGAAAAATTCTAATATGGAAGGAATTTCCTCATTTGCAACACACCTTCTAATAATCTGATCAGCACAAAATTTTCAAATATAAGATTCATCCCATATGTAATATTTAGCCTCTCGTTTAATTTTATCATTTTCAACTCTATATAAATCACTAGGCAAGAACTTAGTTACTAAGAAATTTACTATATTAGCATACCATGGAATCACTTATTGAATTGCAAAGAGACTTTCATCCAAAAATTTGTCTTGGAGAACATTAGGTGCATTGGTTGGAGTGAACCTGCTGAGATGATCGGCCACCAAATTTTCAGCTCCCTTCTTATCACGTATTTCCAACTCAAATTCTTGTAGGAGTAACATCCACTAAATCAACCTTGGCTTTGCTTCTTTCTTAGTCACCGAATATTTCAAAGCTGCATGTTCTTAATAAATGATCACTCGTTTACCCCATAAGTAAGACAGAAATTTTTCCAACACAAAAACTACAGTCAAAAATTCTTTCTCTGTCATGGAATAATTCTTATGAGCATTGTTAAGTGCCATAGAAGCATAGGAAATGACACAAGGTACTTTGTCCACCTTTTTCCCCAAAACTACTCCAACTGCATAATTTGAGGCATCGCACATTATTTCGAAGGGAATGTCCCATTTCAATGGCTGAAAAATTAAGGTTGTAGTGAGTTTCTCCTTAAGTTCATCAAATGTAATCTTGCTTGGCTCATCAAAATCAAATTTCACGTCTTTTTAAAGTAGTCTACACATGAGTTGCGCAATCTTCAAAAAATCTTTGATAAATCGCTGATAGAATCCTGCATGACTAAGAAAAAAACGAACTTCCCGTATAGTTGCGGGGTAAGGTAAAGATTTGATAACATCTATCTTAGCCTTGTCGACCTTAATTCCCTTAGATAAGACTGTATAACCCAAAATTATGCCTTAATTAACTATAAAATGACACTTTTCATAATTTAAAACCAAATTAGTTTTAATGCAATGTTTGAGCACTTTCTCAAGGTTGATAATGCATGTTTCAAAAGATTTTACATAAACCGTGAAATCATCCATGAAAATTTTCATACAATTCTCCACAAGGTTAGAGAAAATACTTACCATACACTTTTGAAATGTCACCGATACGTTACACATCCTAAATGGCATTCTTCGGTAGGAAAAGGTGCCGAATGGATATATGAAAGTTGTTTTCTCTTTATCCTTTGGTGCAACCAAAATCTGGTGATACCCTAGATAACCATCTAAACAGTAATAGTGAGATTTACCTGCAAGTCTTTCAAGCGTTTGACTAATAAATAGAAGCGAAAATTGATCTTTTCTAGTAACTGAATTTAGCTTCCTATAATCTATGCAAACTCTCCACCCATTTTGAATATGAGTGGGTATCAACCCTCCATCACTATTTTCTATCACATTTACTCTAGTTTTCTTTGGAACTACCTAGATCGGACTTACCCAGCTTCTATCTGAAATGGGACAAATGATTCTATCATCAAGAAGCTTCAAGATTTCCTTTTTTACCACTTCTATCATAGGTGGATTCAAACGATGTTGGGGTTGCCTTACCTCCTTAGCTTCATTTTCCATTAATATTCAGTTCATACAAATAGTGGGACTAATACCTTTTAAATTAGCCACTATCCAACTGAAATCTTATTTATGTTGCCTTAGCACTTGAATCAATTGATTTCCTACAAAAGAGTGAGTTTATTAAAGATTATAACAGGTAACAAATTTTGCTCACCCAAAAATATGTATTTTAAATGGTTAGGCAAACTCTTCAACTCTAAAATAAGTGGCTGAATCAACGAAGGTAGAAGCTTGGAGTTGTTTCATGACAACTCTATATACGACAATTCCTTCATCACTTGCTTGGTTTTCTCTTAATGGCAAAATAACACCTCAAGTTCATTGTTGGGCAATAGCGACTCTTTAATTGCTTGCCACTGTAATGCATCTCCCATCTCCAAAATTGTTTCAAGTTCATCTCTTCCATTTACTGATGAATGTTTCTGCACCTAAATGTCAATAAAGTCCATAGAAACAAGTTGTTCATCATCTGGAAATTTCATGGCATTGTATATATTGAATTTAATTAATTCTCCATCAAATTCCATAGTCAATAATCCATCATGAATATCAATTTTTGTTTTAGTAGTTTTCAAGAACGGCCTTCTAAATTAAATTGGAGTTGAAGAGGATACATCATCACTCCCCATCTGTAAAATATAAGAAACGGCTGGAAAAAGCATTTCACCCACTTGAACTAAAATATCATCTAACACACCTTTTAGATAAGCATTTGAATGATCTGTTATTTGAATCACTACATTAGTTTCTTTGAGAGGCCCCATGTTTAAAGACTTATAAACATCATAAGGCATGACATTTATTGATGCACCTAAATCTAACATAGCTTTTTCAATTCTCAAATCACCAATTTTACAAGGGATAGTGAACATACCTGGGTCTTGACACTTAGGTGGTAGCTTTTTCTTTTACAATATGGCTTAAACATTCTCCCCCAATTGCACTTTCTCATCAAATTTCAATTTCCGTTTAGAAGTGCGGAGTTCCTTAAGAAATTAAGCATAATGTGGGACTTGTTTAATGGCATCAAGTAAAGGAATATTTACCTGTACTTTGCCGAAAGTCTCCCATATTTCTTTCTCTTGTTCCTCTTTCCTTGCCTTGGTGAATCAATTAGGAAAAAGGGGTTGTACAACAAAATTCTGCAAACCTACCTGTCTCTTCTCTGGCTAATCAGGTGCTTCCTTTGTTGCTTCTTCTTTGACTTCTCTCTTGGAGATTTTTGCAGATGGTTCCTTCAATTCCTTACCAATTCACAACATGACAGCTTTGGCACTTTGTTTGGGATTAATTTCTGGTTGAGTTGGAAATTTTCAAAACTTTGTGCCTCCAACTGATTGATGATTGTTTCCATTTGACTCAATTGATTTTCAAGATTTTGAACACTAGCTTGAGTATCTCATTGAAATGTGATGGTGTTAGTGGCCAAAGATTTAACTATATCCTCTAAATAACTTCGGAATTGGATACCATTTGTTGTTGTTGTCTAGGTATATATGGTTGCCTAAATTGCTGAAATTTTGCAGTAGCTTGTTGTCCTTGAGAGTTCTCATAACACAAATTTGGATGCTCACGCCAACCTAGATTGTAGGTGTTAGAGAATGGGTCATATTTCCTTTGATTTTGTCCAGCAAACCCTCCCATGACATTAACTTGTTCTGCACTTTCTTCCTGTAAAACCAGACATGCGTCAGTGGATGTCCCAACATCAAACATATTCCACATACCTTTGCTTCTTCTTTCTTTGTAACTACAAGTTGCCGCACGAAAGATCTAAGATCATCTAATCTTTTCTCACATTCACCTTATTTACATGTTTTGAACCATAATCAAAATGTATCCGAAATTGTTGTGTATTGGAAGCCATATTTGCTATCAAATCTCTTGTGGTTGTCAGTGTTTTGTTAACTAAAGCTCCACCAATTGTAGCATCGATCATACTCCTATCTATAAGCAAAAGACCTTCATAGAAGTATTGAATCAACAATTCACCATTTATTTGGTGATAGGGATAGCTAACAAAAAGCTTCTTAAATCTTTCCCAATATTTGTATAGTGTCTCCCCCGTGTGTTGTCAAATGTCACAAATTTCTTTTCTAATATTGGCAACTCTTGATATTGGAAAATATTTTTCAAAGAAGAGTCTCTTCATTTCAACCCATTTTTGCACATTTTCACTAGCAGAGTAGTATAACCAATCTTTAGCATCTTCTTTGAGAGAAAATAGGAAGGCTCTTAGTTTGATTTGCTCCTCAATCACATTCGTTAGCTTCATACCTATACAAACCACATCAAATTCCTTAAAATACTTGTAAAGATCCTCTACCAATAGACCTCAAAAAATTGGTAATAAATGAATCAGCTTGGACTTTAGTTCAAAGGTGTTGTTGTCCCCCAAATTCATAAAATTGATGCAATGGGGCTGTTGAACATCCATAGGTGCAGCTAGTTCATGAAAAGTGTGATTGGTAGCCATTCTTTTTGTCTTCTGCACTTATTGTCTCTGTTTTGTTTGCTTCAGTAACCTCTTGATTGTCTTTTCTATCTTTGAATTGAATAGCAATTGAGTTGTCTTGTCTACTCTTGTAACATACATATACTGTCAGAATCTCTCGTCAACGACACCAAAATTTGATAATGTTTTCGTTTACAACCAAATATAAAAAAGAAACCAACTTTCTACAATACAAATTAATGTAATAGTAGAAAGTAGGGATCATTCCTATGAGGAATCTATTGGTAAATATTATACAAGTTGAAAATTAAATCAAATTGCGGGGTTGAATTAATATGATTTAACGAAATTAAAAATGACAAAAATTTGAAATAAATAAAAATGTTCAGATTTGGAAAATTAATAATGAACCTTGGTTTCAGGTCACCTACGTTATCAAACTAATATGGATCATCAATATAAAATTAAGTCCATTAACAAATATGTATTGGGTTATGTTCTCTCTTAAGATTAAATGAATATAAACATGTATTCTAATCACTCTTATTAACCAACAACTTAGATACGATCTTAAATTTGATTAATTAATAGCTTTAAAAACCAAGAGAACCAGTGAGCAAGACAATACACATACGATATGTATTTAATCTAGATAAGTATCTTTCCTAAAATTTCCAATCCCTAACATAAAGATGGTAATCCTAATTGCCACTTTAGAGTAGCAAAACTGAATGTCAAATCCTACTAATATGATTGTAGATTAAATCAATCAACTCCTAATTGCACACTCTAGAGATCAATTAATTCAATCATAAAAAGCAATTCGGAAGACACTTAATATTCATCAATAAAATAAACTTTATTAAGAAAATATCATATATACTAGATGATAATATGGTTCCCTTCAACCAAGGAGGAGAATTTAACTACTCACAACTGAGGTAAAACCCAACATAAGAATAACAAAACATATAGTCTCCATATCTACACTTTTCCAAAAAATACGAAAACTCTAGCCTAAAACCAAAAAAAGCCAGCAGAAAACATAAAGATGGTGTATCTAGATATCCTCTCTATTCCCTCTTATCATTATCTTTATCTAATACACTCCCCACATAATCAGCCAGTAGATCCTTACCTAAAAGACAACAACTTCATTCCCTAAATAATAAAAATCCTAAGTGTATCGAATCTGTCTTCAAATCAGATTCTACAGATAAAGTTTTCTTTTGCACGTGCCCATGCTTAGTCAAAAAGTTTTCTGTCAGCTGAGAATTCAAATTTTCTTTGCTTTCCTTGCATCTTTTTTATTCAAATTCATCTCCTATGTGTTGAAAACCATCTGAGAATAATTAAGAAACAAGTTCATTAATTTTAAATAAAATTTTCAACACATTAAAGAGATTTATATCTAAAGTTAGCCAAAAAAAAACAACTTACCAAATTCTCCCACACTTCAAAAGTCAAACAATTTGTAACCAATGAATATCCTAGAGTCAACCATTCAAATAATATAAACAAAATCAAATTAAAGACATCATATTTCAAAAACTAGCATATAATTATAGCAAATTCTCACAGATTGAATTCCACTCAAATCACTCAAGTGTTTGTTGGTTCAGTATTTCACTTAAATTCTTCTAATGCAAATATTATACCACATGTTTTCTTTTTCACCAACTTTTCACCACTTGAAATACAAACATGCATAAATCAAAGGGACTTTATTTAGTAAGGATTGATAAATGGAAAAGGGCAAAAATCATAAATATTAGCAAAGCGCCTAACCACTTGTGGAGACACAAATTCAATCACAGAGTTAACAACGTCATTTCGTAAAGATAGATTACTATGTAACTTGTTTTTCACTGTTGTATTATTATTTTTCTTTTTCTTTTCTTTTTTTATCAATGTACTGATATTTAAAGATAGCAGTATAACACACAATTCAAATCTAAATCTCTTCAATTTTCTTTCATTTTTTCTTTTCCTTGCTTTTCATATCTCTCCAAATAAGTTTGATATAAATTGTGGTTAGAATGCCTGCTTACATTTATGATGGGTGAAGATATAAGAGGTTTTAGTTGTTTATTGAAGGTTTATCAAGAAAAAGAGTTCAGTTCAAAAGGTTTAACAAAGGATATTGAACTAGGTTGGCTTTTTAAGCTAAAGGGTTAAAACAATATGGCCTTTATCATTTTTTTACACATATGTATAGATGTGGTCTCAAATCGGTTCCAAGCAAGTTTTAGAGAAAAGTTCACCTTAGAGATAATCACACATCAAAGAAATAAAGATTGATATAGATATTTCAATCTTTTAGGCCTAAAAACTCATAGGTTAATGTAGTTCACCACAATTATACACCATGTTTAATCATATGATTGCCAAAACTTGACTAAGTGTATACACTTGTATTTCTTAACTAAATGACATCTATTGTCCTAAAATAAATTTGACTCAATTTATGTGCACTACTTAATTCATTAAAAATGGAAGTCTAGAAAGTGTTGAAGTTGGCTAATTAATTGCAAATAAATCAATAAGCATTCAAAAATTTTCAACAAAGATTCCTAACTATCAGTTATATGGAGCATGCCGCACCCCCCACACCTAATTCAGACATTTTTCTCAATGTAATGACATAAGATAAAAGAAGAGAAAATAGGAAAAAAAGAGAGAAATGAAAGCTTGTATATTAGTTGAGCATCGAAATCATGGGATTGGTGGGTGAGGAGGTTGGAATCCTTGATGTGCCTAATATGCCATCAAATTGTGCTCCATGTGGTGCATCCGGAGTTCCAGTCGAGTTAGACGAGTGTCCAAATTGGCTTGAGAAGGCTAGCTACTACTCGATGTATCTATGACAACCCGACTCTTTATGGTTTCACGTGGGTTAGAGGGGACAACTTGTAACATCCCGTTCCCATACTAAGGGTTAGAGCTCCAGATTTCAATAATGGAGAAAATAGCAATGAGAGATTAGAAGAAAGTGCATTTCATGCTCATGCATAATGTTTTCGGGTATAATTGTTTCTAAATGTGACATTTTTGGGTATAATTGCTTCTAAATGTGATTTATATTGAGAATTGTGATTTTTATGTGTTGAAAATTGATTTGGAGAGTGTATTTGCTGATTTAGAATTTTTGAAATTTTTGGGGAAATTTCTGGAAGTTGTTGGGTATTTTTGGACTAGAAAAATTGCCAAGTTGCAAAACTATTAATAAATGGTAGTAGAAATTACTGTCCAACGGCAATGGAAATTTTGATAAATGACTTTAGGATTTATTCACAAGTGCCATTGAAAATTGGGGGACAATTGGAGTAGAAATTGAAATTGATTAGACTAGTTAAATGAAGGAACCTATTCTAATGCTTTAGAAATTGGTGCAAGTACCACATGTCTTAAGTTGATTTTTTTTAATTGAAGGACCCCCCTTTTGTTTGCTCTCTCATGATGCTTCTCTCTTAAAAAGCTATTAGAGGTTTATTTTGGATCCCTCCTTCATTTTTGTAGCTTCTCGTCTCTTCTTCTTCTTAATTTTTATTCTTCAAATCTCCACCCATGTTGAACCTCTCATCTCCCACTTGCTACTCCTTCACTTTGCTCTCTCTTTCATCCTCACCAAAAACCCATCCCTACCACTTTTAGAAGATGATGATCGTGGGTTATTGGTAAAGCCAGGGATTTTTTTTCTTGAAGAGTTTGCAGATTTGGTAGCTAAATCAAGTAAGCCATGTTTTAATTTTATGGGCAATGTTAAATGGAGCATTTATGATGATAGTTAGAGGTTAATTCATAAAATGGTGTTTTGTGTACGTATGTGTCATAGATGATGAAGAGTGTGCAAATTTCTTTCTTATATATAAATATATATATATGCTTGATGAGTAATGATTTACAGAGATATTTTAGAGGTTGAATGATCATGATAAGGAGTTTTGTATATGTTAGAATGTTAGTAAAGAAA
>JAOQMP010040050.1:0-11478 GCA_027563575.1 Erythroxylum pedicellare | reverse complement strand
GTTGACTTTTGCTTCACCTTACGTTGACCATCTGTATTGTCTTAGGTTGACTTTTGCTTCGTTTTAAGTTGACCATCTATATCGTCTTAGGTTGACTTCTGCTTCGTCTTAAGTTGACCATCTGTATCGTCTTAGGTTGACTTTTGCTTCATCTTAAGTTGGCCATTTGTATTATCTTAGGTTGACTTATGCTTTGTCTTAAGTTAACTATCTGTATCGTTTTAGGTTGACTTTTGCTTCATCTTAAGTTGACTATCTATATCGTCTTAGGTTGACTTCTGCTTCGTCTTAAGTTGACCATCTGAATCGTCTACTTTGTCATTCATCTGCTTTTCAATTCATTTGCTTTTTGCTTCATCTGCTTTTCCATTTTTCTGCCTTGCCATTCGTTTGCTTTTCAATTCGTCTACTTTTTGCTTCGTTTGCTTCTCGATTCACCTGCTTTGCCATTCATCTGCTTTTTAATTCATCTACTTTTCCATTCATCTGCTTTGCCATTCGTCTACTTTTCGATTAGTTTTCTTTTTTACTTTGTCAGCTTTTCCATTCTTCTTCTTTTCGATTCGTTTGCTAGCTGCTTCGTCTTATATGGACAGAACCTTGTTGATTCTTTCAGCCATAACTTTGTCGTCTGACCTCCAAATGACCTAATTTTTGAAGCATTAGATTTATAACACATTTCTCTATCTATCTCCATATAAATCATAGGTTTTGGTTTTGACTTGAAAAAGATTGATCTAATAAAAGTAAGGGTATCAGTTGGAAGAGCATGAAATGGATATTTTACTGAACATATTCCTATATTTTTGATGATATCTTGATTTGTAGGATTCCAAATGATATAATATTTAAATCAGAGTAAACTAGAGATATAGGCCTACAAATTGTTTGAAGAATTCGAATTTTTACTCTTTCTCTAAGATATTGAATTTTTGGATAGAAGTTGTGCATAGTACACTGTTTTTGAATATAAACAAGCCAATAATGTTTGAGGCATATCTTTCAAATTATTTAACTAAATTGAGTGATTTTAGTTTCAATAAAAAGACAAGATATAGATGGACACTTTTCTAGAGGAGAGTATGATTAAATTACATCAATTTCGCTTTCTAATTAAATGTAAACAGAAGACCTGAAAGTGTGACTTGGAAGAAAATCTAAAGTGGTCAATGAAGTTGTGTAATTGGTCTCTCATTGCTTTATATTGTTCCAAATTATAAGTATACAGGGTATTAACGAGGGCTGTGATATCTGAATGATTTGTTATTAAGGATCTCGATAAAGTACCCCAGAATTGTCATTGAACATGCGTTGTGTATATTGTATAAGTACATTTGCGTTAAGGAATATTTGTATATTTGTGCAAATATGTGATATGTGTAAATGTGTTATGTATGTTATAGAGGAGCACATTGGACGCTAGTCGGACATTGCCGGACCATCTAGGCAATAGCATCTCGGAGCGTACAGTGAGTCGACCTAGATGATTTCCTAGGATTAATTTGATTTGATTTGTTTAAACTGGCAATATTATTTAATTGTTAGTGATTTGTTTATGAATTTCGGACTTGAATTGTCCGAGAAGACCAATATTCGGGAATGTATTGGAAGTGCTTTTATTTCAGTTTTGATTACTATGGATTTCTGAATGCTATGTAAATTGTCAATGAAAGTTGAATACCGGACTTAGGTCCGATGATTATGATCTTTGTTTGAGTATCATATGTGATTGTGATATATGACATGTATGTATTTGATGCATTTCATAAAATGTATGTTCAGATAAAGGCGTTGCGACTTGAGTTGTCAGTATGAAGCACTTCCACGTAGAGCTTTGCTCTGTGATTTCTGATTCTGCACGTAGAGCTATGCTCTGTGATTATGTTCTGACTGCACCCTATGGGCCAATATTTGTATAAATAAGTGATAGGAACTTAGTCACAATAATAAGAACGAATATGAGTCTCATGCATATAGCATTATAAGACTGAATTTTTTTGAATAATTTGCAAAGCTGAAATGAGTGATAAAGTGATATGAGTTGTCTACTATATTGAACTGTGTGATTATATGATATCCCATGCTATGTGAAATAACAGGAATATAAATATGATCTAAATGAATATCTGTGACTTAGGTGATATGTGTGTTGTGATCCGGTGAAATATTGAGTTAACAGAACTCATTAAAATATTGTGACGTGGCTTTTTAGGTATGAGACAGGAGAACTAGTGCTTTAAACAGGACTAAAAGCCCCTTTGGATTTTGTCATGGCTCAGAGGTCTGTCAGCTGACATTACAAGTGCCGTAGCATTTATTTTGTAGCTTTATTTAAACCTATAAAAGGTTTTGTAAATAATTGCATGATGCAAACAGAGTAAAAATGGTGAATGAATACAATCAATAGTTCTAAAGTTTAGTGATTTTTGAGTACTTTAGATGATGCCATGTGTAAGTTGGATTTGCTTTTGCTCCAACATACCATTATCACAGGGTATACTTGAATGCCCTCCGGGTATTCGAGTATTTGCCTTATGGTACTGGGATGTTACAATCTTGGTCCTATAGGAAGCAAAATTGCACAATGTTTTCAACGACTAAAGTGGAATACATAGTAGCTGGCAGCTGTTATGCTCAAATCTTACAGATGAAGCATCAATTACATGATTTTCTCTAAACTTTTCTCATATTCCTATATTTTCTGATAATAAGAGTTCTATAAATCTTGCTAAAAACCTTGTGCATTATTCTAAGAATAAACATATAGAAATCAAACACCATTTTCTTAGAGATCATGTTTTAGAAGGAACCATTGATCTTTTACATTTTAATACTGAAATCAAGTAGCTGACATTTTCATCAAGCCACTCTTTGAAGATAGATTTTGCATGTTAAGAAAAGATCTTGGAATGTACAAGCTCTCTAATATTATTTTTTCATAAATGTTCTCTGCTACTTGTTTTTGCATTTTGTCTAGTACGATCTTTCTATTCTAATCCCTTACAAACTCTCTCTTAGTATAGTAGTTAGTTCCTTCTAGTTTAGAAGGCCCCTTTGTTAGAAGGCTCCTCTTGATGTTAAAGAGCTAGATTACACGTGTCTTAAAAAATAAGGACTCATTAATGGTGATGTCTCAGATTTTTCAAAAACATGTATGCAGACCGACAAATCTAAGTACGAATCTGTCAAAATATATGTAACCAATTACGCTTCCACTTTTTGTCTATATGTTTACTCATCTTTTTACTTAGTATACCTTAAGCAAACTTGCTTCGTTTTCTCATCTCTGCCATTCTCATTCTCTCTACACCTTAACTCTCTATATTACCTCCTATTTTCTCTCTCAAACTTCACAAAGATTATCTACAATGGCAAATTTCATTTCTCTATCCCCTCCCAGTTCGACTACAAGCTAAAAGAAAATATTTGGGTGGAGAAGAAAATAGAAAGAGTAGAGGACTTCTTGGTTCCCACCTTAAAGCAGAGGTCTGAAAGGAAACCAAAAATTGTAGCTCATACTCCTGAGCAATAGGCTCTTATCTCGATATAAACAATATGGATATTTTACAATGGTTGAGGGACATTCACACAAATCAGGATCAAATACATAAATAAATAAATAGCCTTCAAAACCAAGTCCTAGATTTGAAAAATTCTCCTTAGGAAATCTCCTCACTGACTGTGTCAATTTTTTTCATTTTTTCTAACTTCCTCCCTATACTCCTTTATTTTAGATAATGATAAAGGGAGAGTTTATATTTTTTCATATATGATTATATTTTTAATTGCATATTTCTCGATGTTGCTCGAATATATATGTGAATGATTATGTTGTTGAAAATTGTGAAAATCTGTAATATATAAATGATAGGTTCCTTTCTTAAGAGACAGGCTCTCGCTAATTATGATTGAACATATAAAAGTCATAGGTATCTTTCGTAATCATTTATTATCTCTTTGAATTTTGAAAAATATATCCATTATTACCTGTCATCATCAAAAAGGGGGAGATTGTTAGTTTAAAGTTTATATTTAACTATTTTGATGATAATTGTATAATATTTTAAAATTCAGATTGGATTTATTTCCTTGTAAAATTAACAGTTTAATTCTCAAAAAGGAAATAAAATCATAAGAAATATGCTTTCTTTCTTATAGGAACCATCTTTATGAATTTACCTTATTAGAAATGGTTTATCCGAAAGGATCCTACTGATTATGAAGGTCATATATTAGCTCCGTTATGACTGGAAGATTTTTTATGAAGATGACATCAAATTTATTCAAGGTTAAATCCATCCAGTTGACTAAAGATGCAAGTGAATCAACTAGTTGAAGAAATTGACTATTTAAGGAAGAGCAATAACACTTATAAAGCATAATGAACATTTTCAGACTGTTGAAATATTTTGAGCAGCATCTATACTCTTAAGAATCATATCATTACTATTATGTTGTAGAACGTGAAATCACTCTATCAAGAGATAAATTGATATTTTGTTTTGCTATAAGCTTTTAAGAAGCTTATTATACACTTTGAGTGTGAAAGGTTAAAGAACCTTGAAAAATATGTACTTGTGAGCTTGGAGCAGCTCATCAAATTTAATACTTGATTTTTATAGTGAAACATTTAAGTTGGATACTTAGGGATTAGACGTAAGTTTAGGTTGTAAGTTGAACCAGTATAAATCAATTACGTCTTTCTTCTTTCTCAATTTAACTTTTAAATTTTTGCATTATATTTTGTGTATGTTGTTTTTAAGAAGAGGCTCCTTCACCTTCATAAAAGGCTCCTTCTGTTTTCAATTTGCAAGAGGTTCCTTTCAATTTTAATAAATACCTTTTGTTTTTAAATTGTTTTAATAGGATTTATCATTTAGTAGGATTCTTTCATTTAAGTAGAGTCTTGTCCCATAAAGGCTCCGATTACCTAACAAGCTCCTATCGTTTAAAAAAAGGCTTTATCGTCTTATAAGCTCCTACTGTTTTTTAACTAGGATCTATTTATTATATAAATTGAAAGAACTTGCAAAAAATTTTATACACATAATTCACCCCCTTGCATGTGTTTGCTTTTATCATAATGAAGATGTGGTCATAAAAATAAAAAGAAGTGTTGAAACAAAGCTTTTATCACTGTACCTGTGCAGCATAAATTAAATAGGAAAGAGAATAACAAGCAACTATAATAGCTTCCAGTATCTTAAAGCCAACTAAAATCTACCATCTAAGATAGGAAGAAGAGACAATCACCCATCGTCTAATAAAATTGACTGATCATATATTAAGACAATTTTTAGTAACAAGACCTAGTCTTAATGCTTAAGATGAATCACTATTTACATATACAAGTCTTGATCCTCTTATAGCCATTTGACCCTTCTTTCTGCAACTTTATATGGGAGGGAACAACACGACAGTGCACCTTAGTGTCCACTTTGCAGAAGTTAGAAAATGAAGGTCAATAGTAAAGAAGTAAAGATGAAATGAAAACAAAATTTCTAAGAAATTCTAATGAACCCTTATACGTGATTTCCACTCAGTTTCATAATAATCAAAAGGCAAACTGTAGAGGTTAACAGAAGGTGCGTAAAAGGCACAGACTGCTTTAATCAGCAAAGGATCATTCAATCGAATCACAGAGCTACATAACCAAACTTTCTGCTTCACTATTTGACTTGGCATCATCAAAAAATCTAGATAATTCCTACAAATCCAATCTTATTTGAAAAGCTTGAAATCTAATAGCTTTAACACGACTCTCCCAACAAGTGTTAGACAATGATTTCATGGTTAAACCTAAAACATTATCAAGTAAAACCTTCCACCTTTTAGGAGAATTTAAAATAATGCATATATTCATTGTACAACTCCAAAAAATGAAATAGCTTTAACACAAGAATGTGCGATATCACTAAGAGTAACATTAAGATTATGACAAGCATATGGCATATATGATGCTCTCAAATTTCAAGTAATCATTTTTTAACCCCTTAATGTTTTCCCTTCATATTATAACCATTGTTATAACATTGACCCCTTATATTATAGACATTAAGATCAAGAAACTTAAATGCAGTCAATAATTCATTGAAAAGTACCAATCCAAATGTGTCATCTATCTTTAAGAACTTTAAAAATACTCCTCTATTTTATTTTTTTATTTGACATATTCACATATCATATTAAAAAACTTAATTGTTTTCAATGACTCAAATCTAGGGTACAATCAAGAATAATAGAAAAGTATTTCTTCTCTTTAATGATCTCTATGATAAAACTTCTAACATTATGGGCTAATAGAGAAATCCCCTTATTTTGAGTTTTGTGACCAAGATAATGTTAATGAATTTCATGATTTTGAATACAGCTAATATGATCTTGCATTATTACATCAAATCTGGAAATCATCTCAATCTTACTCTTAATTCATTCCAAGTTCTCATATTAGTCATATGCTCAATGCAATTCTCATGTTCTTTGAGTCTCTCGCTATGATGCTTCCAATCCCTAAATCCATCATTTGCTAGTGCACTTTGTTTGCTATTAGATTTGAACAACTTACAACAAAAACAATATACTTTATATATATGTTTAGAGTAAACAAACCATTTTCTATCACTAATCTCACCATTATTCAAATTTCTATAATAATAAGAATATGAAAAATGTTGAGAGGTATTGTCTAAAGGAAACATAAGATTCAATTCTCTTATAGGCCTTTTTTCAACTAAAACGTCCCTTACTTTATATCAAGAATATCCCAATTTCTAGGATCATAAATATCCAATATAGGGATTGGTTACTCATCTGTCCTTAAATCTTTTAAAGTGGATGTATTTGATACATGATCATGTTCGTTCAAATTTCTGATATCCTTATGAATATTAATATCATCACTTAAATTTTCTTTTTGCTGTTCAAAACTACCTCTACTTACTTCCTCATGATTCTCACTAGAGGAGCCTACTCTTTTAACACATTTATCAATTGCTCCTTTTTGGGATTCTTTTAACTATTATACTCCTTTTCTTTTTTTTTCTTTTCCTTTTTTCACTTCCAGACAAATGCTTTTGAGGCAATATAATATAAACCAGTTATAACACAATTGGACTAGAAAAAGAACAAAAGCACCTATTTAGAACTAGAAGAAGTAGGCAAGCATAATAGAACAGTAATAGCTTGACAGTATATCACAAAGATATATCAATGGTATTATATCTGTGAGAGGAAAAAATAAAGAGCAAATTTTAACGGTAGAGAAAAATTAATTTCTAAAAATATAAGAAATTAACATGCTTAGAAGAAAATGTATAAATTATATTATAATTTATTAACTATTTTGACTTTTAACTATTCTAAGTTTGGCAAGCCAAATATTATCCCTAAATCACATGATAATGTGAAAACATTTATAGAAAAGAACTTCCTAAATCGTGATCATAAAAATCTTAAATACCATTTTCAATATTTTTACTATTTTCTATTTTTATCTTTATGTAGTGAACTTTTACATCATTGTTATAATGATTAAGAATATTATTTAATTTTTTAATTACTATATTATTAATTATTCATATAGTAACTTATCAAATCCTCAAATTTGACTTTAGTCATATTATTATTAAACTTATGTGAACCTTTACAATAACATAAATCAAACAATTATTATGATACTTGTGGAAAAGTATAATGAAAATTATAATTCCAAAAATTAAAATATTTATTAATTTTTAATTGTATTTTTATAAATAATAAGTAATCTAAAAATTAGAAAAGGAGAAACACAAATAAACACAATATCATTTCATATTAATGTTCTGATTTAAAATGCTAATATAGAGTCCACGTGAATGGAAAATTACAAATTAATTACAATATATTCAAATATTTAGTAAGGTAAAAATACATTAAAAAATTTAGAAACTTTACCTTTAAATTATCACTCAGAACTTGTAAGTCAGAACCATGAAAATCCTTTGCTGCAAATTTTGAGTTGGAGTATCTTAAATTCATATGTTCACAGAAATTAAAAAAAATTAGTGTAGGATGCTTTAAATGAATTTATAAGTATAAGAAGCTAACGTTAACTTTGAAAATTAATATTAGTCTTGGAACCTGAAAAGATTGTGCAGTAATGTGGGAATTATCTTAACCCAAAATTGTCAAGATTAAGATTATGACAAGCATATGGCATATATAATGCTCTCAAATCTCAAAATTTTTAGCCCCTTAATGTCTTCCCTTCATATTAGAACCACTGTCATAACATTGACCCCTCATATTATAGACATTAAGATCAAGAAACTTAAATGAAATCAATAATTCATTGAAAAGTACCAATCCAAATGTGTCATCTATCTTTAAGAACTTTAAAAATACTCCTCTATTTTATTTTTTATTTGACATGTTCACATATCATATTAACAAACTCATTTATTTTCAATGACTCAAATTTGGGGTAAAATTAAGAATAATATAAAAGTATTTCTTCTCTTTAATGATCTCTATGATAAAACTTCTAACACTATGGACTAATAGAGAAATCCACTTATTTTGAGTTTTGTGACCAAGATAATGATGATGAATTTCATGATTTTGAATACATCTAGCATGATCTTGCATTATTACATCAAATCCGGAAATCATTTCAATCTTACTCTTAATTCATTCCAAGTTCTCATATTAGTCATATGCTCAATGCAATTCTTATGTTCATTGATTCTTTCACTATGATGCTTCCAATCCCTAAATCCATCATTTGCTAATGCAATTTGGTTGCTATTAGATTTGAACAACTTACAACAAAAACAATATACTTTATATATATGTTTAAGTTAAACCAACCATTTTCAATCACTAATCTCTCCATTACACAAATTTCTATAATAATAAGAATATGAAAAATGTTGAGAGGTGTTGTCCAAAGGAAACATAAGATTCAATTCTCTTATAGGCCTTTTTTTAACTAAAACGTCCCTTACTTTATTATTAAGATTATCCCAATTTCTAGGATCATAAATGTCCAATATAGGGATTAGTTACTCATATGTCCTTAAATTTTTTAAAATGGATGTATTTGATATATGATCATGTTCATTCAAATTTCTAATATCCTTATTAATATTAATATCATCACTTAAATTTTCTTTATGCTGTTCAAGACTACCTCTACTTATTTCCTTATGATTCCTACTAGAGGAGCCTACTCTTTTAACACATTTATTAATTGCTCCTTTTTGGGATTCTATTAACTATTTTACTCCTTTTCTTTTTTTTTTCTTTTTTCACTTCCAGATAAATGCTTTTGAGGCAACATAATATAAACTAGTTATAACACAATTGGACTAGAAAAAAAAAGCACCTATTTAGAACTAGAAGAAGTATGCAAGCACAATAGAACAGTAATAGCTTGACAGTATATCAAAAAGATATATCAATGGTATTATAGCTGTGAGAGGAAAAAATAAAGAGTAAATTTCAACAATAGAGAAAAATTAATTTCTAAAAATATAAGAAATTAATATGCTTAGGAGAAAATGTATAAATTATATTATAATTTATTAACTATTTTGACTTTTAACTATTCTAATTTTTGCAAGCCAAATATTATCCCTAAATCACATGACGATGTGAAAAAATTTATAGAAAAGAACTCCCTAAATCACGATCATAAAAATCTTAAATACCATTTTCAATACTTTTACTATTTTCTATTTTTATCTTTATGTAGCAAATAAAACTGAAAATGGCCCTAATACAACCATTAAAAGTTAGGATAAGATTTGACCTCGTGCATAAAAGAAGGAAAGCAAAAATTTTCAACATTTTAAAAATCAAAATCATTTTAAATTCTATAATATGATTAATATATAATGCATAAAAAGGTATGTGTTAATTTATGCCTTTGTAGCCAATTAGTTGGTTGCAATTTTATATATGATATTTTTAATTTAATTAGTAAAGGCATTCTTTATCTTTATGTATTTTGTTAATTATATTTGATATATTAATACTAAAGGTAAAATCTATGGAATAACTACTGTGCAAC
This sequence comes from Erythroxylum pedicellare, assembly GCA_027563575.1. Taxonomy (NCBI): domain Eukaryota; kingdom Viridiplantae; phylum Streptophyta; class Magnoliopsida; order Malpighiales; family Erythroxylaceae; genus Erythroxylum; species Erythroxylum pedicellare. Next base: position 1,427 of record JAOQMP010040050.1, on the reverse strand, counting down.
TGAAATTATGGTAAGATTATTGTTGGATCGGGAAAAGAAAGCATGCCATATTTAGAGAACCGGTAGATTTCAAAACTTTTTAGAAATATTATTTACAGTGGAAGCAATATATCTAAATCATCATGCCAATCTATACATGATATGGTATAAGGATAATAATAAACATAAACAAGATAGTGATATTATCAGCTCCTTCGCTACAACTTTAATTCCTCGCTGCACTATCCTCTCCTTCTTCATGTATCTAAAGTCTTTATATTGTATCCTATTTTTGGAACCCAAACATTCGGAGACATTTGACGGAAAACGACACTTACCCTCAACTATACTAAACCTGTTTTGGGGACATTTGAATAGCCCTCAATATGGGTATCGGATTTAGGTGTTCTTTGGGTAACTTTAAAGAGGACTTCAAGATCTACCATTTTCATGCAGACCTTAAAGACAGAATCTATCGTCTGAAGAGTCTAAAATGGACTAGACAATGGTATTAGATGCATAGTAAATAGAGGAAGAAGTCTCGGTCATAAAAGTAGAAAGCAAACGAAAAAAAGACAGACAAAGCGAAGAGGGCAGACGAAACAAAAGAACATACAAAGCGAAGAGGGAAGACGAAACAAAAGAACAGATAAAGCAAAGAGGGCAGACGAAACAAAAGAACAGACGAAACAAAATACAGACGAAGCAAAAGTCTTAAGATGAAGCAGGATCAACTTAAGACAAAGCAAGGTCTTAAGACGATGCGGGGTCAACTTAAGACTAAGTATGGTATTAAGACGATGCGGGGTTAACTTAAGGCGAAGTATGGTCTTAAGATGATGTAAGGTCAACTTAAGACGAAGCATGTTCTTAAGACAATGCGGGTTAACTTAAGACGAAGAAGGGTTTTAAGACGATACATCTTTACAGACGATGCATCTCTTAAGATGAATGACATCATCACAGACGATACGTCCTTATAGACGATACATCTTTATAGATGCATCTCTTAAGACGAATGATGTCATCACAGACAATATGACATCATCACAGATGATACGTCTTTATAAACAATACATCTTTACAGACGATGCATCTCTTAAGACGAATGACGTTATCACAAACGATATGTCTTTATAGACGATACATCTTTACCCTTATAAAGACAATAACTTTCGACTCCGAACTCCAAAGTTTCTATACCATATGTCGGTGGAAAGCTGGACAATTAAACTACAACTTTTCAAAGGACAACTTTAACTAATTTAGCCTCAATTAGTCTAGTTTCCCCAAGAACTGAACATCTACTAAAGAAACATGCACATTCACCTGGGGACTTTCCAGTTTTTCTTTAACTCATTAGCCCAAGCTACAGAAACTCATACATCACTTAATTACATCAATACACTTTGAACAAGGGCTTAACCCCAAAATACAACATATACAGG